>QVRM01007095.1:322500-595000 GCA_003439945.1 Dermanyssus gallinae | reverse complement strand
TACACCCCACGCTGGCCGCCGATTGAGATTGCTGAAATGGTTATGGTGGTCGTTGCCAAAAAGACCACCCTGCCTCGCTAACGTGGAGGAGCAGGAAAGCTCGCGAAGAGCGCCGCTAAAGGGAATACGAATTGAGAGAAGGTGACAGCAGAGCGGCAAGTAACTAAACAAGAAACGACGTAATAAATAAATATATATACATATCTAAATAAGGAGAGAGAGAGAGAAATTTAGAGAATGTAGAAAGAGCGAGAGAAATATCGCCTAAACAGAGATACGGAGGAAGCGCTGCAGCGAGTATGCAACAAATATGGCGACCCATAAATTGTGAGGGCGACCGACGTTCCGATATTTCAGGCCGCCATTTTCGGAGGCGCAGTGTGTGCATGAATGTCTCCGCAGTGTCCCTTCTCGGGGGGAAGGGGGGGGGGGGGCGGACGCGGAGGTTGGGATGAGGAGACATCAAGATGGGGTAGTTGGGATGAGGAGACACAAAATGGCAAACAGAAACGACGACAACGGTGGCGGAGAGAAGAAAGAAAACGACTACGACGATAAGAAGGATAACGACGACCCGTCGTTGCGTCGTACTTTGAAAAAAATGAAATTTATAGCTTGCTTCGAGGAGCTTCGACGGATGTGTGTGGATGGTGCGCACTGGCGGGTGCCTCTGGTGGTGAGTGGCGGCTGGGTGCCAATGAATGAATGAATTATTCGAGCACGGCGCGGCGACCCCCATGCAGAGCCCCCAGTGGTTTCGTAGGGGTACAGAAGGCCCCCCGCGGGTATATAAAGAAGGTTGACGACGACGACGACAAGGGCAATTGTCGCCATGAGCAAAAGCTGCGAAAATGCCCTCGTGCTGCAGTCGCTGCCCTAGCGTCATAGGGAAATACGTGTATGTGGTCTACGTCTATCTGCGTTGGGGGCGTGATCCTCAAACACGATTGCCGATGTTAGCATTATATGCTAAATAGTGGAATATGTATATATATATATATATATATATATATATATATATTATAGTTTCCACAAATACATATATATATATATATATTTTTTTTTTTTTTTTTTTTACAGCTGTGGATGTGCTTGTTTGTTGGATCTAGCCGGCGTTCCAATTACTCCTTTTTTGGACACCGGAAAGATGTGTTGCAGCTATCGGCAATCTTGGCAGCAGACTTTCCACACTACGTTTTAATGAGTTCAGTTGTTTTGTCGTTTGCTGCCTTCTATACATACGCGTATATGAACATGCAGTATATATAGATATATATATATATATATATATATACGTTGGCGGTATTTTTCCTCTTTCGAGGCAAATTATGCAGTTCCGCTCTCGCTCAGTATTCAAACACACAGTATTTGTAGCATTGCTTTACGCCGTAAGCCTCTTCTGAGTTGCACAAACAGCATGAGAGGGAGTCAACTTTGGCTGTGGCCTTTTATTAATTGAGCGTCTGGGTTGGTAAGAAACTTGTACATTTTTTAAGATCAGCTGGTTTTAGTTTTGTCTAGTATTTAGTGTGGCCCGGCTGGATTACATCCTATTGCTATTTCCATTTGTTTAGAAATAATTTTTGAAGTTCTGCTGACGCTTTGGCATAGCTCACATGAGGTGTTCCTGTGAGAGCTTTATCCAGGATCTAAGTGCTTAATTGAAACTGTCGATGCTACTGGGTGTCTTTCAAAGCCTAAGTTTTGGCTCTGTGGAGGGCGTCTTAGTATGTTTAAAATAATAGCTTCTGTTTCTTATAGGGCCGATTCAAAGCCTAGCATATAGAGGTATTGTCGGATATCCGCCAAGGCTTTGTTGGCTGTTTCTCCGGGTAGATCCTTATCACAGGGCGTTGACGACCAATGCCAAAAATAGATTCCCGGGGCTTGTAGGAATCTAAGTACTAAATCAAAGGACATATTACATTGGTTTGATCTGTAGTACGGACCCCAAAGGGAACCCCAGCTGTCACTGCGTAGTTAATACTTCCATGCTCGGTCTACTAGGAATAGAACGTAAGAAGGGGAAATCCTTTGTCACCAAATGCTTCGCTTAAACGCGATTTTGACATCTAAGAGATGAACAGACAATTCGGCCGGTTTGCCCTCGGTGCATTTTCCTTTACTTCGGGTACGTGTAGCACTCTGGCATATCGGTCTCGGAAACCATGCTGGCTCTCCGAGTGAGCCTCCTTGTCGTCTAGCGTCGTCTGATCGTTCGTTGATGATATGCTTAGTTATTTTGGATAGGCATAGGAAGGCATACTCATGGGGCGGCACGCCGAGGACTCTCGTTGTTCTCTACCGGGTTTCAGTATATGGGTCAGATGTGATCATAGTTACGGCTGGCGAGCATTTTAGTCAAAATGCGTATGAATGCCCTTTGGTGACTCGATAAGACTATGCGCACTGCTTGCGAGGGGGGACGGCATCTGGTCCCGGTGTTTCTCTTGGCCGAATGTGATCGGCCACAGGCGGCGGCTACGTTCTGCTGGAAGAGCTTTGTTGTATTCGGTTGGGCTACTTCAAGTGATAATGATAGCTATGCCTCACGCGCCCAATAGGTTTTCTTCTGCTTTCTCGCACAATGAGTTTCAGTATTCAGTTAGTTTGCTAAGGGCTGGCAAGAAGAACGACGGTGAAGGCTACGTAGAGGTCGTCGCATAGAGTTTCTTGCTCTTCCTGGTTGTTCTACAGTCGATTAGTCGATAAGCTATTTCTTGTGTTGTTGTTGTTGTTGTTGCAATGGCTAGCGATGATTTATGCCTGCTGTCATCAAAGGTGCCCCAGAGAGCATTCATAGGCTGTAATCTGTTCGGCTAGCCCATTCTAGGAGGATCTCATATATATATATATATATATATATATATATATATATATATATATTAACATACAGGTGCACGCACTGTATACACTGTGCATGTGTATACATTATTTATATACACTTAATTGGATAAGAGTAGTCGAACGCACTCGCCGTGTTCGACCGGAAGCTGGCCATCAACCATGCCGCCAACGAAGCCAGGAGCGGCAGCTGCGGTGGCGTCGGCTGTTCGACGACCACAGCTTCTCTCCCGTACGGCGGAGGGCGGAGGGCGTGCGATCTGCGCTCGCTCGCTCCCTCAATCGCTCGCTTGCACGCTTGATCATAAAACAGCCAACTCAAGGCAACTCTTCAGCGTTTGCTTGTCGACTTGGTCGGCTATCGGCCTGGCTCTTCTTCCCTTACAAAGCAGAGTGCACCCAACAGCCTCAGCAGCCGCAGCAGAAGCACAAGAAAGCCCTACTATTTATTGATCTGTTGTTGTTTCGTTGCCACGATGGGCCGGCGCTGCCCAGCTCGCCCTGTGACAGTGTGACCAAGGAAGAAGGGAACGCAGAGGCAACGTTGCAAAAAATACAAACGCAAACCAACAAGCGAGCAGGGCGAACAAAGCGAAGAAAACAGAGAAGAAGAAGAAGAAGAAAAAAAAACGGAACAGAAGACGAAGAAAAAGAAAAAGAAGAACGGCAAACAGCAAACAGCAAAAACGCAGAACACGCCATTATCTTCGTGGTCCTTCCGCCGCCGCCGCCGCCGCCGACGACGCCAATGGTCGTGGTGGTGAGATCGTGGCAGATACATCGGCGTACAGAGCAGCATGCAGCAAGAGGTCATGTAATATTTGGCCATGTGGTGTTGGTTTACTACCCTGGGGCCTCCGGGCTGTCGCTGCCATCACTCGATGTCCTACAGGGCAGCGGTAACCGTGCAATAAAATACGTCGGCGTAAAGAAAGACGACGTGTCAAAGGGTTGTAAGTAGACACGGCACGGGGAGAGGGGAGAAATAAAAGAAATGGTGATTTATATATACATGTACATATATATATATATATATATATATATAATAAAGAGGAGTACTCACGACCCATCTCGATGTTATGCTATAGTACTTGTAGTTTAAAGAATTCCATGGCGGAAGCACTTTTAAAACGTATCAGCTTAGTAGCCCCCGCTAGCCCTCTCGTGACACCGCCTAGTTCCGCTGCGGAATTTTCACTGCTAGCCTAACTAGCAGATTAATGCGAGCAACTCTTAAGAGACGAAATTTCGACGAAATTCATAACTGGCTAAAAGCGATGAGTTGCAACTGGATTCAGGAGCAATCGAAATCGCTTCCTACTTTCTCTAACTGGAGGTCGTGTTTTCATCACGTGGCACAAGCTTCTCGAGAGATGTTGAAGATAGAGTGCAAAAAGGCCTACAATCCTTTGACATTGTCAAGGGCCCATATAGGCTGCCGATGGAGGTTGCTGTTAGCTTGTTTAACCTGAGGATTGCACCCACCGCATCCTATGGTGTTCAGGTAATGTGGCCTCATCTCTCGAGGCCGAACTCTCAAGGACGTTTGATCAATTCAAAAATCCGAGCAAAATGGCTTAGTGGAAAAGTCTTTGCCTTGCATTCAAGAGGACTGGGTTCACGACTCAGACCGGCCACTCTTAAATTGGTTTGCATGGTTTCTAATTAAGACAAGGTACATGCCGGAGTAGATTAAAAATTAGCCATGACATAGAAAAACCGTACACGGGCGTTAGCCTTACGGAAAAAAATGGCCGGCATCGACTTGCTGTTCCATGAAACAAAGGCAATGACGTGGGATTCGCGGAAAGGCTGCAGTTATGAGAGCCGACATCTAGTCACCAGAATTGCCGGCTACGGCTTCCACCTGAACTTTTGTCTGCGCGAGAAGTTCTATGAGATCTCGCCGGAGTGCATATGTAAACTTCGTAACCGCCCGTCTAATCTATATTACCTACAGCGTTGCAAAAGAGCAACTCTGAAAATGTGACGTCTATAATGTATATGTGCAAACCAATCCGTGGTTAGTAAAACTACTAGCACTATTTGAGGTCTCATAGAAGAGATCAGGAAGACTGCAGATCTGGAGAGCTCTCGGTGATGTGAGGCTATAAATATCACAAATATCCCATTGAATATTTTGAGATAAGTTCGCGGTCTCCTATGTCGAGTTATCGCGTTATATCGCGTTCGTACGCCGCAACCGCATTGATTGCTGGGCGCATATGTCATTAGGATGTATATTATAAATGGTCTTAAACCTGTCGTAATCGGCAACGGTATTGTCAATAGCAGATAAAATCATGCGGGGCAACGTATTGTCAGTGTATTGTATTTAACGCAAGTCAACTTGAATGTAGAGTTACATATTCATGTTGTGCAGATAGTATATGCACTTAATATATATATATATATATATATATATATATATATATATATATATATATATATATATATATATATATATATATATACCATTGTACCACCACGTGTGGCAATCCGAACGACTCAAAGTGCAGCAATTCGAACCATCGCCACGTGCAGCATATCGAATATCGCTACGCGCACGATAACTCGAGAGTGGAAGCGCGCTAAAAATGTAAACGTCGCAAAATGTCGCTTTGAACCGACAGAATAGCAATTGCGAGCAATACTCGCACATTAGCTAACTGAAGGAATAAAATGAAACTATTGCAAATAAGCCTCCTAGAGCATATGATGTGGCGTCCCACTTTGCGGCCAAAAACGACATAGAAGTCCTACTTCTCTCCGAGACTCATACAACACAGGTTATTTGACCCGGCCCCCGGTTTGAAAAAAATGAAGAAACAACACGCTGGTAACAAGTTCGCTTCAATCAAGGTATTCCCCACAAGACAATGGCCATAGACAATCTAGTCTGCAATAAAGCGCTTAGATTACCGCATCTCCTGGTAATTTATTCCATTGCCTACGCAGATGATCTGGCACCGATCGTCACCGCCCGTGGCGAGAATCTGCTTGAACGAACGTCCAATGGATATCCGGCAGCACCTCCACACGCCAGGTCTCGCTCTGGCTTTACATAAAGCGGCCGTAATTCTTTAAAACGGCCTAAAGCGTCTTCCACAAAATCTAAATTTACATTTGGAAGGTCATCCAGTAACACCTACATCCGTGGTCAAGTGCCTGGGCGTGATCCTAGATGGGCTCTCACAGGAACACATCGTGCGAAGCTTTGCTTCCACAGCAGCCTCATACAGGACCTCTCCGGACAAATTTCCTAGATAGTCCTAAGATTTAAAGAACCAGCATCAAGAAACCCCTTAACTAATGGCCGGACGGAGGGAACACTAATTACCAAAACGGACACCCTAAGCAAATAGCCAACAATGGAAAAAAATTTAGCTGGGTTATCCTGGATACTGAACATAATTAATACTCCCTATTAACTATTGGCTAACAGGCCACGGTGACTGCTTTCTGCAACACCTACACTGCATTGGTAAAACTGACCTCCCGACTGCCGAGCTTTTGTAGAGACGCTCCTCAAAAACCATGAGTCCTGGAGAATGGTAAGAAGATTCGCAGAATCTGTCTCCGAGGGAAAATAGTCGACCCTAAATGGCAAGAAGAGTAGCCAGGTGAAGTAATCTTGAGAAGACAGCATGCGGCCGCCCGCGACAAAGGGCAAAAAGGACGACTGGATTTATGTGGATTTGTGAGTCCCACACGCGCATCCGGGTCACGCGTTTAACCAGTTAACCTCTGTAAAGTGATTGCTTGACATGTGTACTGCTTGACATACAGGGTGCAACAGAAAGATTTCGAGAGTGATATCAGAAACGCTATTTGAACTAGCCACATGATGGTGCGGAAAGAGGGGGGGAGAGCAGAGGAAACGTTAACGGCGGACGCCTCTCCCGTGATTTCGAAGTAATGACAATACAATGCCGAGCCTGGGGGGGGGAGAAACACAGTTTTAGTGGGTGCGAATTCTAAACTAGTTACGCTAGATGCTCGTGACGCATGTGCATTAGCATTTCCGAAAGCTCCTAAATAAAAAAAGAAGGGTACGATCACTTTGGTACTAAATATATGGCGATTCAATCAGTGGTTACGGAGTAGTTTAGGTTTCCCGAAGGGCATGTCGGGATTGAGTGCATGCATGAATGACCTATTTCATCAGAGAAATCACTTTTGGTCACTTATGCATATATACATCTTAATTATTCCGCAATCACGGCTTTATTTTCTGCGAATTCGCCTTTAAACGACCATGTCGTATTTTCTGACCGGCGTTATATGTTCTTCACAAGCAGAATTTTCACGAACACGGCGATGTGCTTGATTTCTGTACGGGGAAACGAATTGCCTCGCCATGCCACATTCTATGCTCCTATGTCAGGCAACAACACCGGTGTCACGAATTTGAGTAATATCACTCTCACTCCAAAACAAGAACTCTCAGAGAGCATGCTCCATTAGAAAAAAATATTTGCTTTAGCGAGCTGTGCAATTCCTTATATCGCTCTCGAAATATTTTTGTTACACCCTGTACATCTACTGAGAGCGATGATCTAATTTCTTAGTTTTCACTTGTCATTTCGAGCTATAATGTTTATAAAGCTATAGCCCAGTGTGCTCCTTTGCCTTGTATGTCAGTATCGCCAATAATATGGTGTAGGTATTATCTGCTGCTTTATCTTCTTCTTTTTCTTCTTTTATTCCCAAACCCTTGTACCACTTTTCATAACGAGAACTTAAGCATGTGAATGTATGCAGTTCCGTAAATAAACCACGTCTGAATTGAATTGAATTGAATATATATATATATATATATATATATATATATATATATGCCGTATACTTTTTTGTACGTTCCAAAGCCTTCGCGTTGATTAGAATACTTGATGTTGCTGTATTTGGGCATGAAAAGACTGAATAACAGTCGATCGCCTCTCTACTGCGTTCTCATCAAACTAATGGACCTTACACATATATATATATATATATATATATATATATATATATTTATATACAGGGTTTGCAACCGGTCAAGATTGACAGGTGTAAAGCACATATACCGAAGTCAGTCCCGGATTCTAATGAACACTTGCATGCCGGCCTGTGCCTTTCGGCTCCTGCCTACATCATCAACACTACCAAAGCAAACCAGGAGAGCCCAATGTTAGACCCGATCTCCGCAATCTTCGCTCTATATTTATATATATATATATATATATATATATATATATATATTGCGCCTTCTTTCGCGGGCGAGTTGGCAATCTCTCTCAAGCTGCCTGTCTTGTTGGCATCTCGATATGCTTGCTATTAGCTGGCTGAGCACGTCCGTGCCGTATAATCAGCCGGTCCAACGTAAAAAGCTAGCAGTCTTAGATCGCGTCGATTGCACCCGCCGCTAACTCGGCCGCCTGTCGCTCCAACGGTCGCCATTCGATAGTTGTGCAACAATAATAATAATAATAACAATAATAACAATAACAAAACAAATAGTTATAGCAATTCGAACAACCAGAACCATAAAAAGGATACAGAAAATAAATGAGAAGAAGAAGAAGATTTGGAAGAGTTGCAACTGTTGCTCAATATATTCTTAGTTGTCGCCGTTATTGTCGGTATATGTTGCTTGTCTACCGTCTCCCATTATACGTTTTTATTATATTATTATTTATTTTATACATCATTACGTTGTTTTTTATTTTGAGTTTATGACAATCTCTCAGCAGCAGCGGCAACAACAGCAATAACAATAACATCACCAACACCACCACTACCAACAAAAACACCTTATGTGTCTCAAAGTGATTTCAAACCCGTACGGAGGGTACGGGAAGTGATTTTGAACGAAAAACAACCTCATTTAATAATCGAACGATGAGTGATAAATGAGGTATCTGTTCGTGCTAGTTGGATGGCACAGCAGTGATTGCTGTTCTACTAGCTACCGTTGTTATACGAGAGGTTAAAGTCACCTCTCCAGGCCGGTACAACGTTGTAGTGGTAGTTTGTAGTATTGGAATTTTGTAGATTATAAGAACCTTAGACTGAACCTAAACACTGACTACAGAATGATGTGCCAACGCGGCTTGTCAGCGGCATTATGTAGTTATAATAATAATGGTAAGGTACTCCGATTCACCAATGATTGGATTTTAAACCCCCCCCCCCTCAGCTAGACGAATCATACCCAAGCGTATAGCAAATATTGGTATTTATTAACTCGGCGAAAATCTGTAAGTACTTTGCAGGGCACAAAAATGTTTCACCTTTTTAGACAGTGCAGATTAGGTTGTTGCACTTAGTGTCCACTTGCATTTGCAGACATTGCAATTTCACGCAGCTTACTAACATTGTCGCCTTATATGCGCATAGATGAATTTATCTATCTAACATTGATTAGCATCAAGTTGTTTTTCTTTTATCAATTTTCCTTCGTTTGACTGACTCGGATGCCTCAACTAATGGCAATTCATAGAGCAACTCTCACTAAACTAATGTATATGTATCATACAGTGAACACATAAGTGCTTGATTAGTTATACCAAGTATTTGCAAATTGCGTTGTGCACTTCACAAAAAAGCGCTCTATTACACCAGTAAAGTCAATGTAGCTATCTGTCACGTACTGTTCATTACTACTGCTCAATTAACAACACGAATTTAAAAATAGGATCACGAAATGCGGAGAGCCGAACAGCGAAATGAATACGTGGACAAGAAAATGTATTTTGTTACTATTAATATCTATTATGTCCCATCTATTATGCTCCGCATACGAAAAAAAAATACTGCTAATTAGCAAGTGCGGTTTATCAAAAGCTTGTTTACGGTGTCGCTTTCTGTTATCTCGCTTTTCTTTTGTCGTTGCATCTCCTCTCATATAGCATATAGGATCACTTTGAAATTATCACAAATCATAGAGTTGAAGTTCTTGTTTTAGTCGTTTAACCAGCAAGGGTTCTCTCTGTGAATTTGTTCAGCAATCCTTAACAAATGTCTGCGGCCTCCCTTGTGCGATCCGCTCTAGTATTCGTGGTGGATTCACGTAACAATTTGCCTAGTTTTCCGCGTCTTTGCTTACGACGTGAAAGAGGATCGTTAGAATTTATTATGTTTACGCAACCGGCTGCTTTCTCTGCACTTACTCACTGCTTTCTCTGTCTGAGTGTTTATTGTTATACCCTCCAGCAGCAGCACAGGTTTCCAGCCACCTGTAACTGCCCATCTACATAATCCTTCTGCAGTTGAGGATAAGCCCGGTACCGGCCTCTGGCCGAATGATGCCTCAATCCGTTCAGCCAGTGCGGGCGGCCATTGAAAAGGGCGCGATCGCCAGTGAGCCCGTTATCACCTGTGCCATTTCTAACGTCGCTGCCGCTATTCTGGTCATACGTTCCCTAGGGCTGGTAGGTGCCAACCGGCTTACGCTGGCCCGTCTCCAATTTGAGTTCTTCGATGGTCGCTCGCATATTGTCCCGGTGTTATTTGACATGATATGATACTCACTTTTAGATGAAGGTGGAGACAGTTACAGGATAACCAATAATGTCAAGAGATCCTTGTTTTTCTATTCGCAGCCTGCACCTTAGCCGGAAAAATATACGTTTTCATAATCCTCTATTGCATTCAATAGAACAGGGTGAAACGCCTTTACTGATAGTAAACGTGTGGATAGGAAGGAGTTGTAGAACTAACTAAACAACTATACGAGAGGCACGATCATATATTATGTTTGAATTATATATGAATATATTTAAATTCGTCTGTATGAAAGCACACTTTGACAGAACTGGCTATTGACGCAAAGCATAGTCGCAGAAAAGGGTAACTTTCTATAAGCCATCGTAAACAATTTCTTTATTTCCGCTAAACTAAAAAATATCCTTCCCGAACAAATGTAGTTGGACTGTCCTTGGTGTGTGTGTGTTCCTGGCATTACATTTGAGGTAATTATTGTAAAGAACCCAGGGAAGAGATTTTCCCAATTTTGACATGTTAGGCTTTATACACGCGAATTGTTGCGTTGTTTTCTTCCAGGGCTTGAAACTTTTCCGACTTTGTTCGTAAATCTCGCCTTTGTATGTGGGCCTCTCCTAGCAACAAACTTTTGTGATAGCGTGGGATTACCGTGTAACAAACCAAAATGCGCGACCAAAGTGTGTCATCTATTTTCTAAAGCGTTACATATACACTTCTGACACGTTTAACCAAGGGAAACCATCCCTCCTCCCAACCGAGATATCAATCAAACCTGTAGTTACGCATACCAATTGACAAAAAAAAATATTCCCCACCAGCCGTCCAGGCCACGCCGGCACATTTCGGCTCAACTAAAATACTCGATATACTATCATAGCTGTTAAGTGTCGGTTTGTGCTTAAAACGCAAATAATAAACACAATTTTTATTACCATAAGTTATATAATAGGCTAAGCAGTGCACAAATAGCAAACGTGTATTTAAGTGGTAACATCGAATTGCGTAGTGTACTGTGATATTCGAAGCTTTGCAGCTTGTAGCATCCATTGTAAAATTGCACAAACACTGTATGGTCAAAAGCGTATAATAGAGTGGCTGGTGTGTTGCAGGAAGAACAAGAGTGAAACGGGTGGTAAAACCTTGTTGTAGGGTTACTGGTGTTTTTCAGCTTTAGGCATATATTATCTTACCAGTACTAAGCATGAAATCGTGTTGTAGAGTATTTGAGGTGTTTAATAAATGACGTGCACGGATAGTCATCGGCACAATGTTCAAAGGATAGTAAAAAAAAAAAAAAGCTTATTTTGTTAAGACTTTAAGATTTTTATATGAACACGTACTACATGATGAGAACATTGCCTACCCATTACAGATTAAATTAGACCGCGCCTTTGCAGTGTGTGTGTGTGCGGACGGGCGGGGCAGAGGGAGGGGAGGGGGGAGCTTAGCAGCCATTATTCCGTATCGCGTGGAGCCAGCAGTAAGACATTGCTTACGATCGCTTGCAGCCGTAGAGATTACCTAAAAACGTCGACGACAGGGTTTGGCCTGTTGCAAAGGACTCCCACAGGACTAATACATTGCATGGTTGCTGCCGCATGCGTTGCTCTCGACGGGGCAGCAGCAGCAGCAACAACAACAACAACAACAACAACAACAACAACAACAACAACAACAACAACGACGACAACAACAACGACGACGACCGTAACACGACGCAGTAATAAATAACGACCCTTCTGGGAGGACGAAGGTCGGAGATGTCGCAGGCGAAGAAAGAGGCGGCCCACCAGGCGCACCCGGAACGGCGGAATATAGAAAACCTTCATAAAGGTCTCGGTAGCATTTAGGTCTACAGCAAGCAACATGCAGCGTCGCCGTTCGTCGTGCACCGCCTGAGCAGGCTTCGTAAAGACAAAGACACCACAGCAAAGCGCAGGATGTCGTCGTAGTGGACCCTTGGGGAGGGGGAAGCGGCGTGCTTGCTGAGACGACCCGGACCTCAGAGATATGACGAAAAGGGGGGCGTTGTTTTTCCTCAAGATACATTGTAGTAGTAGTAGTAGCAGTATTATAACGGACAACGGCAGCATAGGAAGAATGACAACAGCCCTAGCCTAAATGGCATGGCAACATGAGCAACACTAAGAACATTCGAGTGATCACAACAGTAAATGGCAACGAATGGGCCGCATCAGCGCTGCAGAAATAAAGTCACGCAAATGGAAGATGTTACAACAATAACAGCACCAATAATGTTGCCCGCGACGAAAAGACTACGGTAACTGACAGTTTGTCACGACCACCACACGTCAATGTGGCACGGCACGATAAAGTTGCGGTTGCAATAGTTAGGCAGTCCAAAAAGGCAGATTGGCAAAAGACGTTTCGAGCGTGTTAAGCCAATACTATTTCAGCATTTACTGCTAGAAGATTACGAAAATTGCAACCATTGCGTTTACTGCTGCTGCTGCTGCTATTATTGAAACCTGCATGCATGGCGTGAAAGGACGAGTACGAAATAGAGCAAAAAGTCGGTTCCGAACTAATTAAATTACGCTCTTTACTGCGCGTGATGTTCCTTTTAAATGATGCTCAACTCGCTACTGCTGCTGCTGCTGTTGGGGAAGCTACAGAAAATGCAAGCAATGATTCTTTTTCCTGCTCCGATTGCCGTTCGATCACACTCTCCGAATTCGAACCGGCAAGTAAGCAAATTGCCTACCAGCCCTTGAAGGCTATCCTCGAGGGGCACCTCGGCGTACCGAACACGGCTTTAGAAGCGTGGGGACACGACTTCAGGCTTGCGACAGCTTGAGGGCAGCTGCGCATCATCGGCACGGCCAGCTACGCATAAGTGGGATAGGCGGGCATGTGGGGTCGTGGGGTAAGTCACGGGGGGGGGGGGACGGACAGCGCAAAGCAGCTGACGCACTAGAGAGTGCAGTGCCTCGGTGCCGGCGTGCGTCGGTACGTTCACAGTTATGCACGGGCACGTACGTAAACTGGACACCGGACAACTGGACACGTAGGTAGACACTACAGCTAGATAGAAGAGTAATAATGGACAAGACACACAGTTGCCATCTACCGGTCGGAGTGTGGCCGCTGCACGCTGAAGTCAGCCTCGTTTCCGATTGCCTGCTCAGACCTGCTCGCGTGTCATGTCGCGCGAGGTGTAGCCGGCGTGCCTGCCAATTCGGATGAGCGCGTAGTCGGAAGAACGGTGCGCGTATGCGTCTTGCGTGAGGACAGGGCAGAGGAGATGCGCGCTGTCTGTGTTGTATCCCTTGCGCCGCTCACCACTTACCGCTGCGTCTTCTCGCTCTCATCTAATCAAATGTAATTAGTTGAAGCGGTAGGCCTGCCAAGCCAAACAGGTCGGTGCCGCGTCCGACGACAATAATTATAACAACAACAACATCAACTGCATGCAGCAGCAGCAGCAGCATTGGCACCGATGTGAGTCTCCGCTGAGAGTCTCCGCATTACACGGCGGAAAACATGCCCGAGATAAACTCCAACTCAACGACCGCTGTCCGCTGGGAGGTAGGAACGACTCAGGTTGTCGGCGACGTGTCGTGGTAGGAGAGTTTTACGTGAGCGCTAGAGACACGTAGGTCCAAAGCAGGAACCCTCACTTTACAGCGTGTCCTCAAGGACCCTCACTTTCGGCGTGTACTTAACACAGAGAGAGAGAGAGTCCTAGCCTTTAGGGGCCACTAGCCACAACATATGCCCGCTACTAGCGGGAGCGTGGCGGGAGATTTTACTTGGCCTACAAACTTTTGCAATCTGTATATTCAAGCGGGTAGCCTTAGCGCGAGGTATTCGAGTGCCGAAATCGGGCACATAGTTGCATCTACAGTACATATCGATCTTATTCGACACATGTCATTTCGCACTCACATAGTCACTCATAAAGTCAAATCACTCTCGGGAAATGGAGTAGTCTGTCGACAAGACACATTTCAGACAAGATCCTTTGTTTTTGTCCGATCCTTACACATGCCCGACCGGTAGTCAAACCCCTTACAAGTAAGCTTTTTTATAAAGTCAAGTAAAAATCATTTTTATTGAGGGGTCATATTGAATGCGAACCCTTTAAGTTTAGGTGTTAATATAGTAGTGAGGTAAATACCAGGAAGACCAAAGCCATGAAATTCAGGCGTGGTGGTCGATTGGCGACCAGAGAGATACGTTGCTGCGGCCAACCATTGGAGTTTGTTAACTCTTTCCAGTATATTGGCCTTCGGGTTCATTATACAGGAACGACGTTCACAGCGCATATAAACAAAACAGTACGAAAGGCACTTGTCTCTCTTTACGGGGAACTAGGCAATGTCCGACGACTGTCCGTTTTCTCAGCAGTGAAGCTCTTCATGCTTGAGATTGTTCCGGGGCTGACGTATAGCCTTGACAGGGTATAGAACCACCTCAAGCTGGCGAACTTTAACCAGATTGAAAGGTGTTCTTGATTATATATGAAACGAGTGCTTTGTTTGCTATCCGAGCAAGGAGCCGCTTTGTGTATCTCACGTCAGGCTGTCCACCGGCTGTTGAAACAATCCGACTAAGGCTGAAGATGCCGCGTACAGTACCTTACGAATGTTTTATTTCGGAGTGGGAAGCTTAAGTCGAACAGGCCAGACGGGAGGTCGGTGGTTTGGACGTTTTCAATACCTTGCACTTTTGGTCTGGTCCTGCATGTGACAATCGCCACGTACACACAAGGTACATAGTGAATGGTTATCACTGTCTGGTATGTTCAAACGCAACGTTTCACGAGGAGTACGAGTTGTGCACCTGCCGGTTCTGCCTGCAGAGGTGTGCCAAGTACCATGCAGTGGAGTGCACAGCGCTGGACCGAAAATCGTTGCACTACTTCTCTCGTCGGAAGCGTGAAGAAGATAGAGCTTCATGAAAGTACATTTTGAAATGTATATTAAACTCAATTTAAGTGAAATAAACATAATTGTAATTGGTAGTATAGTAGTACTCGAGCCTTGCATTTTGTACGATTTGCTTTAATGAACATACGTTTTTCGACTTTCTAGTTTCTGTCAGTAATTTTTTGATTATTTTGCAAATTGGATTTGCAAGATTTGCAAATTGGATTTGCAAGATTTGCAAATTGGATTTGCAAGATTTGCACATTTGGATTATACGTATATATATATATATATATATATATATATATATATGGGCTATCAGGAGATCTGGCGAGGTCCACCCGGATCACTCACGCGTTCTCCTAACGCCTAAGAAGCTAAGAAGAGAAAAAATCATATTGCATGTTCCAGTACCGCGTACACGAGCATTCAGCCATACGAACTATAATGTTGTAATACACATACGATATTGTAAGTAAAACGCACTTGAAAAAACTGCATTATTTAACGTCACATGATCTGCTAGCACAGTAGCCGGAATTTTGGTTCTCCCAAGTCTTTCCAAACGTATTTTCTCCTTCAGTACCTCCATAGACAAGGCTGCTTCTAGCTTCTACTTAGACATTGTCTCGCAAATGTAGCTTATGAACTTCTTAAGAGTTCTTCCGGGGGGGTCTGAAATATTTTCCACCTTCCGCTCTTATTGGAAAGGTTCACATGTCGCGTGAGGATCCGCCTGAGATAATGGTTCAGTTTTCCCTCGGCCGCCCTATACTTTTTTGAGGTCTGAGACCCGGGCAAGGGCTCCTGCCAACACCAGAGCCAGCAGTTCAGGCTAATTGTGCGATACACTTGTCTCGTTCTAAAGGTCACCTCCTTCTGAGTGCTTATAAGGATGCTTCCAAAGAGGTTTGGAATCAGATCAGGGACCCGAAAAGCGCGACAGACTTGGCCACTGGCATCAGCAATTCGTAAGTGTTTGGCAGAGTCCTCGCGGTTGCATTGACAGCCTTGGTCGAGCATATTCTTATGCGGCTGAGTCCCGTAAGGCTTTTGTCTAAGCGGATCCCTAAGTATCGGATTTTCTCTACCTGTTTCATTGCTGCTCTGTCAGGTACGGTCTGATGGGACCTACCTTCTTTCTTCCCACTAGCAGTATAGCCCCGCTTTCCTCGGGAGCAATTACTAAGCCGGATCATCCATCTCATCGTAAACCCTCGTGTTTTATTAGCGTTAAATTCTAGTTCATCTGCAGTTTTGGCAGTAATGGCCAGATCACCCTTATTTGCGATCATCTCTACTCCTTGTGGAAGGTTATTCTAGCAAGGTCATCATCATGCGCGAGGTTCCAGAGCAGGGGACTCAGGCGGAATTTCCACTAAGCATGGTATTTCCATTTCACCGTCAAAAAAACCTTGAGTTTCCAGGTCCCCTGAAATGACCTGGATAAGATAAAGTGGGACCTCTTACCGCACTAACATGTCATCCACGCGAGGCTGTTGAAGACGTTTCTAGCGTCTAGATGGCCTACAAGACCGGTTGTCTGTGCTGTATGGCTGAGCTATATATAAAGGTATATATAAAGGTCAGACTTCGGGAGGAATCCGAAAATGATTCCCGTTTTCTCCGCAAGGGCCCCTAGCTATTATTCAATGATTGATTCGTATTCCTTTGCCATATTCAGTAGGCAGACAAACCTGAGTCCTCCTCTTTAGGGACCTCATCCCGTTCCCAGTTTGCGGGTATTGTTTCCCTTTTGGTCGCTGTCGTGAACAACTGTGCTATCAGATATGAAAACTTAATAGTATTTTGACCGCCAGTGCGAGATGCCGCTTGGTCCTGGGCGTTTCCCGGGTCAAGTTTCGCCTCAGCCTTGAGTAACTCCGCTACAGTTATGCTGGGGGCTCGTCCCTTTTTCCTGTGCGTGCCGGTCGTCTGCAATATGGTTCTCGATAGAAGCGAGAGTGTTGCGGGAAGAGAGCACCTTGGGCTTTCGTGTGTTATCTCCATTTACTATATTTTAGGGTTTTCGTCAAAAGTAGTCGAGACCGAGTTTTATCCTGTGGGGTTTTGTGTATCTCGTTTAGCTCATGACTCGCTCTGTTGCAGTCGGACCTTTTTATGCAATGATTTTGTTTCACCACTTTTTTTGGCTGGCAGTTCGCCCGCTTTGGGCCTATTGGAATAGTAGTTCGAGTGTATGCTCTTCTCTCTCGCCTATTCTAGTTTTTGGTTTATACCTCATTTTCTAACGTGACCCTACTTGACCCAAATAACAGCTCAAAGTCGTGCTTTTTATATCATGATCATATTGGCATTGACAGAGCTGTATCTGACAGTGCGAACAATGGCGTCACAAATCCC
Organism: Dermanyssus gallinae; assembly: GCA_003439945.1. Taxonomy (NCBI): domain Eukaryota; kingdom Metazoa; phylum Arthropoda; class Arachnida; order Mesostigmata; family Dermanyssidae; genus Dermanyssus; species Dermanyssus gallinae. The sequence continues at coordinate 577,415 of QVRM01007095.1, read as the reverse complement.
CTACGGGTAATTGCACAATGTTCGTAAGATGTTTGCCCGTCAAATCAAGCACTACAATCCATGTCGCGTCATTTCTGCGGTCTCTCTCATAATGGAGCCAGCGCCGTTGTGACGAAGCGATCTGAATTAGTAAAAATATGAGTTATCAAGCTTGTCTGGCGAGCTTCGCGAAGAAGGTTCGTTTATTCAGGCCAGCGTGGCTAGCTTTAAAAATAGGGGACACCTAGTTGGTATTATATGTATATATATACATATATATATATATATATATATATATATATATATATATATATATATATATATATATATATATATATATATATATATATATATATACATATATATATATATATATATATATATATACATAAATATATATATATAACCGTGTGTGCATGGGTGCATTAGTCACGCGCCAGGCCGAGAACGCAATCAAGGCTGCTATTAATACGGACATCGACGAAGGTAGTGCCTTGTGGAGGAGCGTAGCATAGCAAACAAAATCACCGCCACCACCACCGTCACGACGCGCCTCTCGACTCGACCATAAAATGCAACGGAACGAAGCAGCAGCGTCGCGCCGTGTACATAAATTCCGCATAGTCGGCCATCTAAGTGCTGCCGGAACGACGCTCGTTGGGCGTCTCTGCCGTTAGCGGTAGCGGGCATCGTCTGCTTTTTTCTGCCAGTACGACCACTGTCTCACTGAGGGGTGACTACCGTTGGCGTTGAGTATGCATTTGTTGTTGTTCTTATTAATGCCGTTGTTGTTGGCGTTGTTGTTGTTGTTGTCCTTGGCGTTGTTATTATTATCGTTGTGGTTCTGGAACCATTGCCGTTGCTGCCTATACGTTGACATTATTCCTCTCACTTAGCCTTGTGAATCTCTATTTATCTGTCTATCTTCTCTTGCTCTCTGTGTCCTGGCGCGGTCGGCCCCTCTTCTGCGTACCGACGTCTTTCTTTTTTTCTTTTAATGTTTCTCTTTTCGCTCCCTTTGTACCCTAAGTCTCTATATTTTTCTGTCTTCTTTTCAGTCTTGTCGCACTGGTGCGTGCAACTCTCTCTCTCTCTCTCGCGCGCGCGCGTTCTCTCTCTTAAGATCTCATTCTAGGGGGGATCCTTGGTGCTGGAGGCCGCCGCTGTTCCTCCTCTGGGCCGTCAAGGTGCTGCCACTGTTGTCGTTTTTGTTGTTGTTGACGGTCGTCGGGGTGGTCGTAATGCGAGTAGTCCCATCAGCTCTTTAGGAGAGAGCCCCTACGACGATTACTGTTACTGCTACTACATTTACCATAACGATCACCCCCACTACTGCGGCTACCGCTATCACTTCGTACTGCCGCTGCCATCTAGTGTGAGAGAGAGAGAGAGAGAATCACCACCAGCACCACGGTTAGCCGCTACCCCCGTCTTGCATTATCTTTCGTCTGGCGGCCAGCGTCTCATCCGCCGGGGTTTGCACCCTCCGGGCCTCTGAGCTCCTAGGTTTCCTGCCCTTCATTGTGGCGCCGGCGACGACGACGACGACGACAACGACGACGAACTCTTACGTGGCCGCGCTTCTTCTGCTCTACTCCGCTGCCGCGACGACGACGACGACAACAACAACGACTACTACCGCATGTTTGCTTCGTGCTGCCCCGTGCAAACTATCTCGAAAGTAAGTAATAATAGAGGCGCGAACTTTGTACACGTGCTCCCTCTCTCTCTCTCCTTTACTTTGCCGCCTTTGTCTGCTCGCCGCCCTCGATCTCTTCCCGCGACACGCTTTTCAGGCCTGGGTCGCTCTCGATCTTTGCTGTTGTCATAGTCGGTCGCCTGCCAGCGAATCAGCCAGCCAGTCAGCCAGCAAACCCCCGGCCAAGATCCGGCATTCGGCGTCGATGAGAATGGCCACGTTCCTCCTTTTTTGTTTTAGCTGTGGGCCGCCCAGCAGGCGCAGCGGCGGCGGCTGCCGCGACAGCCCTTAGCGACGAATCTCGTGCCTTCATACACTCAAGTGAAGAAGCAGAATCGTGGCTCGCTCGGCGCACTGACGTCCGAAATGAAGTCGCACTAGCTTTGGCGCGGCAAGCAACAAAGAATAGCTAGGCAGAAGCGTAGGCGTATAGAAAAGACGCAGAGGAGGAGCAAGCGAGATATATATATATATATATATATATATACATATATATACGGAAAGAGAGAGAGGGGTGGGGAGATAGAGGCACAGGGAAATCAAGAAAATAACACAGAGAGCGAGCAGAGAGGATGTCTATATACCTGTGGTAGATGCGGAGTAGAGCATGGGTAAAGAGAGGACGGAGAAAGAGAGAATGGGGCAGCCCGCTGCCACTTTAAGCGGCACACGGATACCCCAATGTAGGTGCTGCTGCTGCTTTAGCGTTGCAGTTCCACAGAATCCGGGAAATTGCTTATGTCTCTCTCCCACTCTAGCTCGCGGCCGAGGTAATTTTGTCGAGCCAAGATTTCTCCCGTTTCGCCGTCGTGGAAAATGCAGCCGCTCCTGTTGGCGCCTTGATGTCCCTCTTTAACTCGAATAACGTCACTCTTTACCTAGAGTCTTTGTCGCATCTACCTCTTAATATCTACTAGATTGTGTGTGATTTTTGTGGCGGAGTCGACAACGCGCCGTAGGATTCACAAATGCTTGTCGTCACCTGTTTCTTCCCTTAACACCCATGCACACGCAGTGCAACGTTCGCAAATGTACGTGCATTTGTGCAAGTCACGCCACACATATGTATATATGCCGTAAATTAAATTGCTGTCGTAATTAGAGACTTAGACACTTTCAAATAGCTCATTAAGGACGGTGCTCTGGAGGTTTAGCCTTAGACCCTTAAAGAAAACCCCTGACAGGCGACCACTGCTAAAATGCATCCTGATAGACGTCAATGGCTTTTATGCCCAAGACCAACCTTAGTTGGACCCAGTGTCGTTGTTGACAAAATGGTCTCGGTATTTCAATGTTCCTTGAGTCTTAGTTTTCACTACATGACCAGAGACGGCACTGCAGCGCAACCGATCCAACCTCGGTCCCTCAGATGTATATAGCAATGGCCACCAGCAAAGTGCTACAACTAGGCACATCCCCCTACATACGACGTATCTTAGCATCGTATCTAAAATACTAAGCATCTATATCGCATCGAGCATCAGTCGTAGCCAGGGTTCCTAGAGTCCACATCGGGACCAACCGTATTTAGTATGATAGATGGAACTCCCATTTTTCCCCAGTAGGCCATTCCGTCGCCGACGCAAATAATCTGGCACTGATCGTCACCGCCCCTGACAATGATCTTCCAAAATCTGAACTACACCTAAGCACCGATACCTATTCTCAAGTACATCGACGTGATCTAGCCTATCTAACCTCAGCAGATGTGCGAAAAATTCTCTTTTGGAGTAACGGACTTCTGCGCCGTCTCTTAGCATTAGCAGTCGATATATGTAATACAGTTTGGAATAGAAAATATTTCTAGGTAAACTTTAAAATACAATAATATATATACTTAGAAATATGTATATATATATATATATATATATATATATATATATATATATATATATATATATATATATATATATATTTATATGCATACTATAATTTTAGATGCCAGATTCCAGCGGTTTTACAAACCACACGAATTATCATTAGTAAATCACAAATCTTTAAAGCGAGGAGGGATTTGATTGTCTGGCAGCGTGCCATGCCTTTTATAGAGGGAGCAGGCTGACTCTAGGCAGTATATTGCCTCAATGTCGATCGATAAATAGATCGCTAGATGTTAGCGGCAAGGCCATTCATATAAATATGGGTCTCTTTACTGAGGATGATTTTGTTGAAAAACTTACCGCTCACTTGTTGTAGTTTATTTACCCAGTCGACAAACTCTTCTTGTCATGTATGTTTGCAAATTCGAGCTGTAAAGTCAGCTGGATTTTGCAAAGCACAAAGACACAATTCTTTTGTGAGAATACGCTCGCAAACTGCTTCTTAGAATGTTGCATTTTTGAGCGTGATGCCAAATGGATGTTCCCAGACTCGCGGCCATATTCTGGTATTAAGCCGTGACATTTTCTGTTATGCGACCTAGAAAAGCATGTGCCGATTGTTCAACATTAATAATCGACCTAATCTCCTCAAATTTTTCGATTACTCTCTTTAGATTTGTGTCTTTACAGGAAAAATGTGGCAGCCAAACATCACTATTTTTGAAACAATATTTAACGATAAGAATGCGATGTCCAAAAGGAGACCTTTTTTATCAATGGCGGATTGCAGACCATCACATTGATTAAGAGCTTAATCGTCAAAGCACAACAGCAGAGATGGCTTGAAATTTAAATCTTTCACTTTTGTTGGCTCAAGCTGTAGTCTGCACGGGTGGCAATTTAAACAGTCTGTCTTTTCTGTTGCTTCTAGGAGACCAAGCACGTTTGTCTGGCCTCCGAATAGGTAAAAGCCGGTCCTCGATGTGATGATGTGTTGTATTGTTAGTGCGGCATTAATGCTAAACTGCAATATTTGGATTAGCAAATCGAGCAAAAGAACTAGCTTCGTGCGCTATTGAATTGTAGCTATGTGACTTTAACGGCTGATTTAGAAGGGTAAATAGAATATTGTCTGGTTTAATAACAAATAGTCTGATGTTTTAGTGGCATCATACATCCATACGGTAGCGTCCGTGTGCCGCTGCTGTCTTGGGAAGGGCGGGGGGGGACCTAATCAGCTTGGTGCATACATATATTCATACTTGCACATGGATGTTTTCTCAATACTTGACTAAGACGGTTGTCTTCTGCTTTCGCATTTCTCCATACTCTTATAATGTTCCCATATCCTCCTATTTCTCTCGCTATTCTCCGTTCGTTTAAATCTTCTACCTGCTTGCGAGTATTGCCGCATACTGCATTGCGCGCCACCGTAGCGTCGACGAGGGCAAGTGAAGGAAATTCACGCACACCCTTTTGAATTGAACACAGAGTGACACACGGATGGATGAAGAGGGGAGGCAGTTAGACACCTAAAGAGAAAGAGACTCGAGATCCCACGAGGACGATGCGATGAACAGAAGCTTACTTTCTTTGCGCGCTCGCTTACCCTACCGCCCGCCCGCCCGTCCATCCGTCCGCTTTGTTTCTTCCTCATCTCATCTATGTCTCTCGAAGAGAGCGCAGACATGCAGGTAACCTCCTGAGACTTAACGATCTTGCCACTACCGTAGTAGCAGTAGTCGTTGTCAAACAGTTGAAGGACTAAGAGGTCCCTTACCCTAACTGTCCCTACCGCCTCGAACGCGGCCGTTACGTGACAATCTAGAGCTCTCTCCTCTATCTCTCTCGTTGTCTCTTGGAGTATGTGTGTGTGCCTCTCTCTCGATCTTCGAGGCACAGAACGACTGGCTGGTGCCAGCACGTAATTCAGCAATTCAAATTCGACTACCATTCGCGCTCCACTACCACGTCGGTTCGGTCCCGCTCCGGCCAGCCAGTCGGAAACAGACAGAGTCCAGAACGCACCCAGGCGGGAAGCGGGGGAGAAAGGAGTGTCGACAGGGAACGTCTCGCCATTGCTCTTCTGAATGCGTTTCATCTTGTTCCTCTGCTCCTCTGCTCGTCTTGCTTCTCGTTGTCGTTTTCGTCGCCATTGGCGCGCTGGCCCTCATCGTGTTCATCTTCAGCTTCATCTTCACCTTCACGGTCCTCATGAGTCGCCGGCATGAGAACTGCTTCGTCGGCTCTCCGTTCAGTAAGCGGTTTGCCCTTTTGCCAGTTTGATTGTTTCCTTTACGCGTATGCTTCAGCTCTCGTTCGTTGCCTACCCTCCCTCACCCCGTTATGTCTCCAGTTCCTAGAGCCTACCGGAGCTCTTACCTCGTTGCAAAGCGCCCGCTTTTTCGCCGTTCTGTGTGTACCTCAGATCTTATCTTGCTGTATAAATGTGTGCGGAATTAATACAGCTTTGTTCGATACAGGACTGCCGCGGCGACAATAATGGAATCCGCTAATACTGGCTATGCCGGGCAGTGCTACAACGTTTATGGCCGCCGAGTGGGAGGTTGCCACCTGCCCCACGAAATAACTTCCGACATCTAGGTAAAAACTGGTTCATACGCAGACGGTTATACGCACAAACGATACGATACGCAAAATCCACGCCATCAAGAGACGAGAAAAAGGCAAAACGGGCACTCTAAAGTGATGTCGCATTAGGCGCTCACCTCCCAGCCACAATGTATGTGTCGCTGAGAAACTGGTCCGGGGGGAAGCATGTCAAGACGACGTTCGTGTCGATCTATAACAGGAAACTATTTAAAAAATGCACCTAAAATGTTATTTTAGGTGCATTCTAAATATGTGTATAGCGGAAGAAACTGTTTAGAAACGCTAGTAGCACATTGACGCGAGAACATTCTCGAACGTTAAAGAGCAGAACGTATACACTTTGCGTTGTCATCGACTGCACTTTTACTAGAGTTTTCCCCTAACGGTAACAGGGGGTAAATCGCGAACTGTTCTCAGATTACCACTTGTTTACGCGACAAGGACGATAACCGGAAAAGCAATAGTAGGAACAACAACAACAGCAACATCTTCATCATCATTAACAATGAAAACCAAGCACCAGCAGTAGCGTCAACAACAACAACAGTAACAACAAGCACGTCAACAATAGCACAGGCAACGAAAGGCAGAAACAACAATAGTGCTGCAGGGGCAGCGAATGCTTATGCAGCAAGCTTATGATATGTAGCAGCAAGGGGCAGAACTGTTTTTCTTTCGTTCTGTTTTGCTTGTTGGGGCCGGCTGTGTGCGTCAAGTGGGGGAGAGCGGGGGGGGGGGCGAGACAACAAGCTTCCTGTCGTGGCCGTCGTCGGGGTCGGATTCGAATGCATTGGCGTCAGTGTGTATGTCGGATGTCTAGGGCCGCCCCGCTGGAAGCTTGGGACGTACTTATCGAATGGGTAAACACGACTCGAGAAGGGGCGGCGAAAGAGCTGGGGGGGAGCGCACGGGCAACTCATTCATGCATTCGTAATCGGATCAGCCGAATTAGTCGGAAGAAACGATGCGACGAGGCATCCATCGATAGAGGTCAGACAGAGGGCAGACCGCTGGCGCCGCTGCCGCCACCGTCGAGTGCCACCCACCACAGCGGAGTAGGAATTTGCTCTCCCTGTTACGATTGCAGTCCGACTCTCGAAGGGCGCGCATCTCGCACAGCGACGAACAATGTTATCAATGCAAGCGTGTCCTTGTTGTTGTTTTTTTTCGAGGATCGATCAAGCAAAAGCATCAAAAAAGAAGCACACCAAAGAGCTCGCAGCTAACAAATCCGTCGCCCGCGTTAAAAAAGGGGGTTGTCTTGGCTGTATGGGTTGGCCATCATAGGCACCGCCTGCACGAATCAAAGTTTTAGACGAATGCATTTGCAGATGTAGTTGCTGCTAATCTCTTCATTGGAAACTCCAAAGTTATCACACCGATTGGCACCAGCGATCGCCCCGAGACAACGTGTTGCGATCGATTTGTCGCAACGCTTGTAACCTTGTAAAAGTAGTGACTACAGACGGGTCATGAAATTTCGACTGTATGATTTGTATTTTGTCTATTGCTATGTGAACTCAAATCAGAATCTTTTCAATTTTCAATCTGAAGCCTGCAAAAAGATCTCTAAGAGCAAGATTTGTCGTCGATATCCTGTACTCCGTTCCTTGAGAAAATGAGTATATGTTTACCTCATAATGCTGTTTTTATTTCGCAATATATACAATATACAATAGAAAAATATTTTCTACAACCTAGGTCTACTACAGATGAACTACTCTGCCCTCGCTTATATGTAAATTTTTGTTTAGTAAATTGACGCGTTGCTTGCGTTGTTTCTATACTATCGTACGCCTAGTACGTAAGGGTACTGTAGCACGGCACCTATTTTCAAGACTCACCGCAATTTGATCTGAAGTCGGAGCAGCCGTAGCTATAAAGGTAGAAGGAAGCGGATCAAGGCTTCCTGCCCACCTCTTTCTGACTTCCTGAGAACGACAACGGAAAACATATGGTATCATCCCTGCAGTAGTATATTTGAGCTTCTTATCGTTTGAGGTATTGTGAGCTTGTTCTAGTGTACGATACGAAACCACTAGTCTTCTATTTGCCGCGTTGCCTCTGTCACTCTCTTGGATGCCGAATCTCGATTCGACTTTCTATGCGATCTGTCGCTGACCACGCGAGAACGAATTTTGCTGAACCGCCGTCTGGACACGACAGCGTCTGAGGGGCGTCTGACAGGGCTTGACGGGGGCCTGGGGGCTGGGGTGCTGGGGCAGCTAGTTTACCAAAAAAAAGCTACCATGTTTCGTCGGTATCTCGCGTCGACACCGAGAAAACATGGGGAACGGACGAACGAACGCTTTCTATCGCGTCGTCCGAACGTCTTATGGTGTCTATGCAGGGAGAGGACAGAAAGGACGCCGACCAGGACGTACACAGGACCCACATGAATTATGCAACCAGCCGTATCGGCTGCATAACATATTTAAATGATATGCCGTTACAGTGGCTCGAAAGATGCCTCTCAGTAGTAGTCTGAGGTAGTAGCCGCTGCTACAATACCCGTAGCAATAGTAAGAACAACAACAATACTGGTTGCTACAACCGACCCACCTGGAGCAGCCCCTGGAAAGGTCTTCTTCAACCGGTCTTCTCGTTTTTCCCCTTGTGCCCTATGCGAACTTCTGTTTGGCGCCAGCCGCCAGTCTCTCCTGCAGCGCAGAAGAAGTGAACGCTCCCACAACACAGTGTTCGCTCGACTTTCAAATGATTCTAGTTATTTATTTGTTGTCCGCATGTTGTTGTCTGCATCTGTCTGGGGGCCGCCAACACCAAGTTTTGGCTGCCAGCGGTGCTATAGGTAATAACACCAGCGGAAATAACTCAACGAAAATAATGCGTATATATATATATGTTTTTTTTTGTTGGTATGTATAAGGGCATGTCCACGCTGTGTTGCGAGCGCACCAGATTCGAAAATGTCACTTGCCGATGAGGGCCGTTAACGCTTAGCGCGTGTGCAAGATATGCGCACAATAAAAAGGTTTTTGTTAAGCTTCGCTAAGCTCACGAAAATTCCTATTGGTATCGGGTTTTATTTCTGCTGATCGCTCAGACGTATATATTCTCATGCCACCATGAAAACGGTCAGTTAGACTCTAGCAAATATTTTGCGTTAGTATGTTTAGTACCTTATATACAGATTAATTTATTGTTTGCTTTATATATTATATTATATATATCTAAATACATTTGTCATACTTTTATTTCAGGGGCGCTATATGTATATATATATATATATATATATATATATACATATACTATTCCTTTAACATATTATCATATATCACAGGTCACATCTAGTAACTTGTAGAGAATACCTGTACTATATCAATGTACTTTATTTAATAATTTATTTATTTACAATATAATTATAAACTATACTATTAGAAAGTGTGACTTACTTGTTGTGTTAATCATTCTTCTACCTAAGCACGTGAAATACTTACATAAACTATGGCCTTGAGCAATGTTGCTAACAGTGAGGGTAATCATAGTCATTCAGAATAATACTATCACTATATATTATCAGTGTTTTAAAAATACAATTGTGAGATTCAATCGGAATCTATCAGTTTTAGTTACAATAACTTAGACTAATTGCCTTATCAACTGTGCCGTTTACACTGTTTGTTGTATATATATATATATATACTATACGGTTATAATTTATTAATGATGCCAATGGAGCGACAATTGTCTCCCGAGAACGTGTGCGCCGTAAATGTTACTCAATCTCGTAAAGAGTGGGCTGAGACCACATTAGCAGTGTGCCCCGGACGGACGCAGCATTCCCGCGTTGAACGTCGAGATCGAGACGTTGTCTCAAGAAACCTGCAGATCGCTTATCACCAGTTGCCAGGTTTAACTGCTCACCGACTCTGTGGAGAAGTTTGCGGGTGATGTTGCCTGGGCCGCCCAGGGTTTCAAATGCTAGCGGCTGAAACTCATGTGGGTACCCGATGGAAGCGTATTTGGCAAGCTTTCTTGTCTCGGCTAGACTGCCAGCGTAGGCTGCCGAGACCGCCCCGCCACCGACTATTGAAAGTGCTAATGAGTCGGTGACTGTGGCGTCCCAAACAAGCATCCTTCCCCTACTGAAAGGGGTAAGGGTCATCCCATCTGGGCGCTTACCATCTACGGCGGAGAGACCTTGGGGCTCTAGAATGCAGGGGTATCCGCATGATCGAAGCGCTCGGCTGAAGGTGTCGTTAATACCGGCATGTCTGGCCCGCCGTCCGGCGCTTATGATGCACGATAAACCGTGATGCGCTAATTTGTCTACAGGTTGACCGCATCTGCATTGATGAGGAGTGACGAGGTCACAGCCAAGACGAAGACCTGTCGCACTTCTTGTTGTTTCATTGTCCAGGAGTTGTTTCATTCCCAGCGCCCAGTGGGGCGCTGGAAACTGCATGCAATCAAGCTCCGGATCCCTTGGCAGCGACCGCTTGGAGGCGAGCCTTCGTGGAGTTGTCGGCAGCACCTGCGAGTAAGCTGCAAAACGCTTCGTCGTATAAGAACGCGCTCCAGTCCTGCTGGCTCAAAGGGTTATCCGGAACGCCCCTGCATACTGTCTTTAGTTCTTCATGTAAGCGTCCCTTGAGTTTGTTGTACTGAACAATACCGGCCTCGTCTAATAGTGCGGTGGCGTTGCTCTCTGACCGGAAGAGGGAAGAGACTATCGCTGGCCCAGCCGAGACGAGCGGATCCGGGATCCCCAGGCCCCCCTTCGAGATTGGTAGTTGAGCCTGCTTTCGAGCGGAAGGTGCCAGCGATAGATTGAGAAGAGACTTGAGGCTGTTCACAGTCAACTCGTTCAATGCACGCAGATTATCTACTTGTTCTGTTAGGTTCGCTCCGCGGAGAAGATTGGTAACCCTGGTAGCTGAAAACAAAGATCTGAGTAAGAAAAGGGCGCGGTGGGTACCAAGCGGGGCGAGGTTGTCGGCGACGTCCTTTAGCTTGTTTTGCCACTTTGCCAGTGCGCGCGTGAGCCCTTGCGGTCGAAGCGGGACTCCCAGCAGCTCCAGGTCGCAGTCAAGTGTTACCTTACATCCCGGCAATAAGGTCTGTAGAGTGTCAAGGTCAGGAGTCTGTGTGCTGCTGCCTGTCACATAAATCTCGCATTTCTCTGGGTTTAGTTCTAAACCCGAGCTTGCACGAAAATCAAGGACGCGCCGAACGTCGTCAGCAACTATGTCCGCATTGCCTCCTAGCACGCCATCATCAAGGTACCAAACATTCAGCGGGCTGTTGAGGGAGTCGACTAGGTCTTTAATGCTTAGGCAAAATAAAAGGGGAGCCAAAGGATCACCCTGTTGCGGCCCCGTAGCCGAAGCTATGACATCATCTGGGAGAACCAAGCAGGAGGCGTAACGGTATGCCTGGTTGAAGTAATGCGATAACTGGGGACAATGCTTTAAGACCGCCTTGAAGAGATAGTCCCGTCTTACAAAGTTAAAAGCGTTTTTAAAATCCAGTTTAACAAGGACCCCAGGGAGCGTGCGTAAATCAATAAAAGCTCGGGTGGCGTGAATAGCGGCCTCAGCCCCTGCTGGTGTGGCAAATCCAAGCTGATGTAAACCCATCGCCTCGCGAATCGTCTCCCTGGTTCGATTACAGGCAATTTTTGCAGCCAGCCTGCGCAAGGTAGAGGAGCATGCAATCGGCCTTACCGACCTCTTTCTTCTGTAAGGCGAAAAGCCTTGCCCCAAAGATTATGGGCAGTAGTTGAGGTGGGGGGGCGCCCCACAAAAGTAAGTCAACAACTTTGGCCAGTGCACTCGCCAGTCGGCTTGCTGTGTCTCCCAGGGTTGGAGAAAGTAGGTCCATGGGCAATCTGGGTCGGATAAAATCCAGTCCCCCGGCGGCACTCCGTGAAAATTTTTTGACTGCGGCTATTACTTCTTCTCTAGACGTGGTACAAGGGAGTGGAAGGCCGGGGGAGGCTGGCCAATCTAAGTTTGGCGGGGCCGGGGGGTGTTTATCACGGAGAGCTGTCAAGTGATCTGTGCTGGGAGCCAGCGCGTCTGATGATCCGATCAGTCTCGCGGCCCCTGACATGCCATCCTCCGATAGCTTGAGAATGGTCTGGCGGACACGATCATTTGTAAACGTACGGGTTCTCGCGGCGGCCGGGGGTAAAATCTCGGCTAGGCGCAGCCCATTAGAGAATTCACGTAGATTGTGACGGATAATAACGGAGAGCGATTGTGCGTCGTTGCGAGTCGTAGGAAGGCGGAGAATCACTGGCACGAAGGAGAGGAGCGCACCCCATGCAATGACGTTATTATCGGCTGAAACTCCCAATAGGACCTTTGTTAGAGCTTCCGCTACCTGTTTCCGTACCACTTTCGGGACGATCCTTAAGAGTCTCAACCTCTTCGCTGCACCCTGAATATTTTCGATGATACGGGCGGGCTGCTGTGTGTTATTATCGATCGGCATGGGCGAAAGTTAAGATAAATTAGTAGAACTTGATGGGTGTTTGGCTGTTATGTATCTAGTGAGTCCTCTTCTTGTGTATAACCCGTTGCAGAAGGGACAGGCTATTCGCTCTGACTGTGTCGACAACCCTGACTCGCCACTGGCTATATTATTTGAGATATGTTCCGCCATTATTGCATTATGTGTTTAAGACATTCCAACACTAATAGTAGCTGCAGAAGGGGTTCTATAACCACCACTAGGGCTCTAAGTTGACCTAACAGATCAGAACCGCCCCCTGACACAACTTGCGACAAATGAGTTACAGCGTCGGCCGTGGTCAGGTTTGACCGCGCGAATTTGGGTGTTCGACGCGCCGGGGTGCGTGTTAATCGCCGCCTTGGAGCGAGCACTCCTTTGCTGGCGGAGGGTCTCCCCGTGAGCTTTTTAAGCTTCTTGGCGGGAAGTGGCCTGGGTGCAGGTAGTAGCAACTGCGGGTTAGGGTCTTCGGGCGACTGAGTAACCCCGCGAACAACATTGGCGTACGTGAGTTGCCCACTTGGATGTTGCGACGTGGCGTCTAATCCAGATGTGGGGGTTATTTGACTGCTGGTGATCTCCGCAGTTGGGTGTGTTACCCGAACCTGCTGCAGGGTTCTGGCTTCAAGGAACAATCTGTTTCTTTCTCTGAAATAGGCCAGACGGGGGCAGGACGGCGGGTGAACACCCCGACAGTTGATACGCTGTGCCTTATCAATGTTATTATTATTATTATTGAGCATAATGCCGCTGTACTAATTACTTTAGTGAGATTTACACGCCATTTTTTTGCCTAACTTTATTGATCTATTATTAGAAATTTAATAGTTGTCATACTACAACGTAGACGGCGCGACACGGGGAAACGGAAACGAGGCGCAAGAGAGAGAGAGAGAGAGAGATGGAAATCGGCGGAAGCGTAAGCTGGCCGTATCGTGGGAAGCGTAGCTGCAAACATCAAGCATCCATTTGGAGCGTTGTCGACACAAGCACCGCTTTGCCCACGGCCTTGGCCGCGGCCGCGGCCAGCTACCGAACGCACTGAGTTCTCCCAGCCCCCCTACTTCTACTACGACTACTACGACTACACGGCTGTTACTCGTCATCATTTTCAGAACGGCAGAACGCGGGCGGTAACAACGGCACTTTTCCCTTCTACTTTCCGTTTTTACTCTTGCTCCTCCACTTCTCGTTTTTCGTTTGGAAAGAAAAAAAAACAAGAAAGCAAGCGACCGACCGCTGAGTGTGCCGCGGTGTGAATTTCCTATTTGAAACTTTCTTCATGATCGGAAGCGAATTCGCAGCTTACGGCGGCAGCGCTGGCTACCGGCAGCCGCAGTAGCAGCAGCAGTAGTAGCGACAAGGGCCCGTAGTTCTGGAGCCGACCCCAGCTGGGTGACAAATCTCTATCGGTTTCTCTCTTGGCTGGCTGCTTCTGGCTTTACGCCCTCTCTATCTCTCTCTCTCTCTCTTATTTTATTTGTTTATCTCTCTCCCTCTCTCTCTCTCTCTCTCTATATATATATATATATATATATATATATATATATAATATATATATATATATATATATATATATATATATATATATATATATATATATATATATATATATATATATATATATATATATATATGCCGTTTTCTTCAGGCTCTGATATACATATTCTGTTTATCCTAACGCTCGTCTTCTTCTCTCCATTTTATTCGATTTCAATCTATCACCGCCTTTTATTTGTCTCTCTACAGTCTCTGTCTATCTCTCTCTCTCTCTTGTTTGAGCTCTATCTCACTCTCCGTTTCTGCCGCTCGGCTTGTTCTCGTCGTGTGTTATTTTTCATCTGGAACTTTCAATTTTCTTCGCCAAGACAGCCAAGGCCAATCTTTAATAGTGGTTGGTACAGTAGTAGTAGTAGTCGAAATAGTGGTCATAGCGCCTGCAGCAGTACGCGGCCGCTGGTGCTAACGTTGAAGCGTCGGCGACATGGGCCCCGCCACCTCCTCCTTCGCCCGCCTATTCGAATATGGCCAAATCAACACCACAGCAGATAGGATTTACATTTCGGAAATGACATGACACGTTATAGCTGCTGTATGTACCATGTCATCCGGCCGCCACCATGTCATCTTCTAGACAGATCCTACCTGCTACATTTTGGGAAATGATCGATTTAAAATTGCCTCCTCCTGGCTGCTTGAATGCATGCGCGTATATATATACGTGTATACGCATATATGCATATATATTCATTTTAATACATATGTAAATATCGATATATATATATATATATATATATATATATAATTTTTTGTTTTTTATATTTATATATATATATATATATATATATATATATATATATATTTATTTATTTTAGGATCTTGTAGTATATGCAGTTGATACAGGGTACACTACTAAAACGTCTGTGTCCAAGCATGTCATCATTAGAATTACGAGGACCTTCTTTGTAAGTGCTCCGTAATAGCAGGGCAACAGTGAGAGTCGCCGCCTCTGCGGCAAACACAACCACCAGTGCTTAGCACGTTTGATCGGCACAGAGTTTCAGCGGGTGAAATTTTTCTTCCAATTTCCTTCTTCGTAGTACGGAGCTTAGCTGGTGGAAAATGGAAATACGTCGCTACGTGCATATGCAACCACGTGCGACAACCCGAGAGCACGGATACGCGCAAAAATCCAAGTATTTTCTGAGGGCCTCTGAGCGACAAAACAGCAATTGCGTGTATCAAAATCTAGTACTAGCGCTTTACAGGCAAGTGACAGAACCCTATGCACCCAGCTCCTAAGTGCTACTGTACGTGATCCTGAATCAAGCCCTCACAGGAACACCTTATGTTCTCCACTGTGCAGTAACAAGCTGCCAAAGCCTCAGTAGAGCAATTTTTCTGCGGACAGTTCTCCCGCGGACTAGAAGACGGCTGATTGTGGCGCTTTGTTAATATTAAGTGAGAGCTACTCTTTCGGAACCTATGACTAGGAAATTTCTTGACATGCCAAATCCTGGTAGAGGCGCTTCTCAAGGACCACGAGTTCTGATCTATAGTGAGAAAATTCGCAGAGTGCATCTCGGGGGCGAAAATAACGGCGGCATAGAGTAGAGATCCGCAAGTCGTATCGAGCAGCCTTACTAGCAAGTTAAGTTGGCTAGGAGAAATAATCTGAAGATGACGGTTCGGTCACCCCTGACAGTGGGACGACTAGTCCGTTTTTAGTGGGTTTCTGAGTTCCACGCTACCGTGGTTTTAAAAACGATGTTCGTTGTGCATCACGCATTATACCGGTTAATCTCCCTAAAAAAATATAAACTCAACTCAGCGTGAACTAGAATATGTTTAAACCATGGGTCGTACAGAGGATCTCTCGGATAATAAAACGACAAGAATTGAGGCATACGTTGAGTTCGGTCATACAGTAACAGCTATAGCAACCAGATTAGAATGGCATAAGAGCACTATCAGCAGATTCTTACACCCTAGAGTGACCCAAAGGTGCAGATATAACAGTGGACGTAAGCCAGTTTTGACTATTCGAGATCGGCGTAGGATCATACAGTTGGCTTCTCATGACCAAATGTCTTCTTCCAGGATCAGAACCACTTGAGATGTGCCAGTGCACCGATCCACAGTGTACCGAGTGCTAAGTTCTGACAAAAACGTGCGATACGCGAAAAAGAAGCTCATGCCGCAACTGCAGCCGAAGCATATCGTCGCACGGCGTGAATTTTCGCATACATACCAAACTTGGGATAACGAGTCGAAAAACATCGTCTTCTCGGATAAAAAGAAATTTAATCTCGATGGCACTTACGGCTGTCAATACTATTAGCATGACTTACGGAAGGAACCTAAATGTTTCTCGAAACGTGTGGCCGGTAGTGGTTCTGTGAAATATTGGGGTGCGTTTGAATATAATGGGAAGCCGAAATTAGTTGCGATTGTGGGCCGAAACAATTTCGACAAGTACCACTGTATCGTCGGTTCCTAGTTAGAAGCCCGCTTCAGAAGAATTGGGGGACCTGACGCAGTTTTTCAACAAAACAACACCACGTTTCATACCTCGGCTAGCACTATAGCCTTTTTTCAAGAACAAGGAATGCCACTTTTTGACTGGCCGCCATTGAGTCCATCCCTGAATACCATCAAAAATCTTTGGGGACATTTGGTAAAGCAGATTTACGCAAATGGTCGACAATATGATAATTTGTCGGATCTCAAAGAAGCTGTCCAGCAAGCATGGACTGATATTCTACTTTCTTACTTTCAACAGCTCATTAACTCCATGAAAGACCGAGTTTACAATTTGATTCAGAAGAAGGGATGAAAAACCCGTGTTTAGAATATAATATGTAGTATTAAATAAGCCATACAGCCCTGGTAAGAATCGAATACTCAGTAAGGCGTTATTGTTGCTAGTATTTTGCAACACTGTTTTTTCACACTTTTTTTATTTTTTGTATGAACCGATTGTAAAATTGCACTATACCCGTGGTTCGTCATTGCCATTGTCAGTGCCCTTAAAATTTCAATTGGAATTGTCTTCCCTGAACGGCAAAGCAATTTAAATTTAATAATTTTTCATTAAACTTACGATTTCCACAATAGACACATTTTAACCATCCTACATACCCATATATAACCATATATAAAGACGAAAACCATTGATATAATATAAAATATATATTATATTATAACATTGGTTTTCTATATAGAATAGGCCTCTAGAAAAATATAGAACAGAATATCAAAGTGGAAGAAGGCTGAAAAGCCTGCATAGCCGCCTTTTTTGCAATTCTCTGGCTACACGCCTGGCTTATCAATTTAGTGGTGATTATTGAACTTGAAGCGTTGTTGATTATTTCCGGTCTTGCAATACATTTGGCCAAATCGGTATTTAGATTCTACGATTGTTCACATCAAATCGAACAAACGGTCCGATACGATTCACGCTCACAACGTGTGCTACATACATACGTCTATACTACGTAAAGCGGTAGGGCCACCAGACCATTCTGTGATAGCAGGAGACATTGACGACGCGTTCAACTCGTATGGCCATTAAGTTTTGATGGGTGGTGGTTGTTGCCGCAACGACTAAGTCGTCGTCGTTGTTCTTGGTGACTGAAGGTAATGAAGGCACCGCACTTTGACGACACGCCATCGTGACGTATTACTGGCTGTATTACGACACTTCCACTTCAGCTAGCGACTCATGAAGCCATTATAGAGGCGTGTGACCGTTTTAGTGCCTATCCCCCTCTCTCTTCTCTCTCCCTCGCCCTCGCTCTGTCTCTCTTTCTCTGACTCTCTCTCTCTTGCCCGGTAGCTTCGTCTCTCCCCTCTTTTAGCATTCACACTCAGATCAACTCTCTCTCTATTACTTAATCCAGGAATTGCCTATTTGATTGTTGATTGCAGAGCGCGGCGCTGTTTCGATCGACAACGACGTCATCATAAAACAAACACAAGACCGACCACCCGACAACCCAACGACTCGCAATAGGCACGCACTAAGAATGAAAGCAGTTAGCTTTTCGAGGTAACGCGTCCCGCCAAATCTGCTGCGTCACATCGTCTCGGAGAGCCTGCCCCAGTAGCCTCGCTGCAACACAGAGAGGGAGCTGCAGCAACAGTTAAGTTCCCAGAAGACTAGGGATTTGGTTAATTCGTCTAGGATTTAAAGGGGACTAGGCGAGCTCCGCTGCGACACCGCTTGAAATTCCTGCTGTAATTTGCTGTAGTTTGAGCTCAATTTCACACACATGCATTGAATTTGATTAATGTGTTTTTTTATATTAAAAAAAAATTAGTATATATATATATTGAAACGTTTTTTTGCACTAACGGGCATGTAATCGTCCGTTTCGCAGTCCACGGGTTTCACCATGTTTATCACGAGCCACAGCCGCCGATACAGATGTGTTCGATGCGAAGCGTTCTGCCTGCTTAACGTAGGGGCAATTTGCGTTGATGTCGCTTCTATCTTCGATTAGCCTCTTACAGCTAAATAAAACTAGTTTCCATATTTTATAAATTTTATACAATTCTTGTAACTGTATTTATGAGCTCCTGACGCCGAGCCAAATCTTGTACTTAAATATTATCGACACTAAATGTGTGAATAAATTAACTTATAATGTTTGCTATATTTTATAAAATAACGATTAAAATGTACCTGTATATATATAAATATATATATATATATACCCACAGCAGCTGTACAAGTACTCTCCAGACAAATTCCCTGGGACTTGAGAGTAAAAGAATTGGCATCAAGAAGCCCTGTAACCAACGCTCTGACGGAGGGCACACTAGTCAGCAGAACCGACACACTAAGCGAATGGAGCCAGCAATGGGAAGCAATCCAGCCGGGCCATCCTGGATATTGGACAAGATCAATACTTCCTGATCTTAAAAAATGGTACAGCCTCAAACACGGCTCGCTTACCTACCCACTCGCGCAACTGTTAACAGGCCATGGTGCCTGTTTTCAGCAGTACCTACACCGCATCGGTAAAACTGACTCCCCTGTATGCCGCATGTGCAACTCGGGGGAGCCGGATGATGTTAGGCACTGCTATGAGCGGTGCTCCTTCTTCGACACTGAGCGAGAGCTATTGTCCCGGAACCTAGGACTGCAGAACCCCCTGACATGCCAGGCCCTTGTAGAGGCGCTCCTCAAAGATCACAAATCCTGGATTCTAGTAAGAAGATTCGCACAAGGTATCTCTGAGGCGAAAATAACCGCCGCACAAAGCCGAGCAGCCTAAATGGCAAGAAGAGTGGCCAGGCGAAGTAATCTCGAGAAGACAGTACTGCGGCCACCCCCCGTCAAGGGGCAAAGAGGACGACTGGATTTTAGTGGGTGCGAGTCCCACACTACCGAGGCTTTAACAACGTCGCCCGGTGTGCATAACGCATTTTACCAGTTACCTCTATAAAAAAAAAAAATATATATATATATATATATATATATATATATATATATATATATATATATATTATATATATATATATATATATATATATATATATATATATATATATATATATATAAAAACCAAAACATTGCTCATGCAGAACAATTCAAACAGAATGGCCCTCTAATATAACTCAGCGATGATTGAAAAAAACCATTAAAAGTGTAGAGCAGTTAGCTATGCATGCAAACTCTAAACAAACACGTTTGCTGATCGCACACGTGCGTATGCGCTTCTATCTAACATATCGGCCAACCAAGCTGGCGTCCGCCACATATATTTTCTATTGTGCATTGCTCTCCTCTGACCCATTCTCACGCAGCCACTAAATGTTGTATCAACTATGTTTGCACGTGCAATTATCACAATAAGTCAACTAATATGTAAGCCTACACGTACAAAATACTTATATTTAAAAATACAAGCAAACGATTTTTATGACGTATGAGTGCCTCAGAAACCTCTTGGCAACTGCCTAAAGTTAGATATAGAAGTGCCTCCGAGGATTGCACTTCGGCGCTTTGCTGTCCAACTTTAGGCAACCTTGCCCTTGACGACCGCACCAACGAAAGTCAATCATCTGTTAAAATATGTTTCTAAATTCTTGTTGCTATGCACATAGAATTAATCTTTGCTCTCGTTTCATTTTGTCAACAAACAGAGGTTAGAGGGCGGAAAGTTGGCAACGTTTGGGTAAGGCGGAGACGAGACCAAATGCGCTTTTCAGAGAACCTTGAGGCATTCGTTGCGACGACAGGCAAAAGTAGCCTCGTCGGAAACACGATGAGATGTTCAACGGCTACAAAGTCCGCACTGACAACCTCTCTCGACTTGAGCCAACAGACAACCAAGGCCAATTTTGCGCTCAATGAAACCCGGACTCTGCTGGCAATATACTCAGCATACCGCAGAGACTCGCCGTATAGATCAAAACAGGTTCTCACACAAGTATGTACATACATGCCATCTTGCCAAGGGTTATACGCATGTTTTAGTAACATAGGCTAGATAACATTTAATATGTGGGCTAAATATTTCACATCTGCTTTCAGCATTACCTGCACGGCATCTGAAAGGCGGTTTTACCTGACTATGAAAGTCGGAAAGATGATTTGACAGAATGCTAAATAAAGCCGTGCATCATATACGTTTTTTTTTTTTTTTTTTTCGTAAAGCTAATGCCTGTGTACGGTTTTTGTCATGTCATGGCTGATGCTAAATCAACTCCGGCATTTACCTTGTCTAAACTAAAAACCATGCAAACCAATTTAAGAGTGGCCGGTCTGGGTCTCGAACCCAGGCCTCCCGAATGCAAGGCAAAGGCTTTGCCACTAAGCCATCGTGCTCGGTTACGCAAAACATGCGACGTTCAATAAATGTAGATACCTTGCTTTTACGTTATTTAATTATGGATCACTTGGTTGTTCATAGTAATGCACTAGGCCCTGAGAAACTCAATACACTTTTCCCACCGACATTTTGAGAGAATTTGTAACACCTGAGTGGAATTACACATATCAGACTAAAAATATGTATTGACAGCAGCCTTACCTTCTGCTTTGCTGGAAAAAGCATCCAACCAAGACTATTCTTCAAATTTCGGAAGAGGACAATCACGGGGCCAGATTCGAAGAAAAGGGGAGTTGTTCAATACGTTCGAACCTTAATTCGGCCAGCTTTGCCAATGCTAGGCGCAACATGTGGTAAGAACTATAGTCCTAGTGAAACAGGACGACCTTATTTTACAAAGCTGGCCGTTTCTGAGTGATTTATTGCTGCAAATTATTGAACAGTCCTCCGTCATATTCTATTTTAATCGTTTTTTCGCTCTTAAGGTAGTCATCCAGAATTAGTTTCTGTTGGTCCCAAAAATCGTAGCCCCTATCTTTTCGGCCGATGCCGTTGTTTGCACCCTCTTCGAAGGAACTTTACGGGGTGCACACCATTGGCAAGATGCTTCTTGTATCTAAGAGTGTAGTGATGTACCCAACTTTTATTGACGATCACGAATCTAAGCCAAAAATTCGACGAATTGTTCGATATCGTAGCCAATTTTTGCCGAGAAACATCTTTAATTGAGAAAGCGCAGCATTTATTTTGCCCTAAACTTTTTTTTTTCACTCTTTCTTTAGGTTACCGTGCAGATTTTAATGCATATTCACACTGGCCTTCGCTAGTCCCCTAAAGTTCGCTCGTTCATCTGCGACAAGGTCTTCCGCACTTTTTTTTTTAGCATTTTCATTACCAGTAGCCGCCTTTGAACGTTCTGAAAGTGGTTCATCTTTGATGTTCGTGCGAACTCTTTTATTAATTCAGTTGGAAGCTTGATTAGCTCAGTTTTTACTAAACGCTTGAAACATAAAACGCTGATAACCACTCGAAAACCTTGTCTTTTATTTTTAAAAACGCCAATACGTTGCACAGAAAAAGCGGTTAAACAAGCCTGGAACAGCTAATAAGCAACTAGTCTGACTAGCAATCGAACATTTGCCGTTTCCAATGGAAATGAGAGCGCGCCAAACTTCAAACTCTAAGAAAATCATTCTAGAAACTCTCTTCATTTGAGAAAACTCATTCTAGAGAAAAAACGAGCCAAATATAAGGAGGGAACGCACAGAATGTCGAGCTTATGGGTTGGGGAATGAGTCAATCAAACATATTGTAAAATAATGTACAGCCTTGGGGAGAAGCGGAGATCTAGACTAGTCGGAGGATCTAGCTTTAAGACTAAATGTTAAAAACGACCACGTAGATATTACAAATAAGAGGTTGTCCCAATAGAAGGGAAATGTTCAGTATGTATTGGAGGATACATTGATAATTTGGATGTGTAGGTAATATATATGGTATATATTTATATATATATATATACGCATAAAAATAAATTAAACTAATACGGTTCTAATGATAATTCATTCTAATTTTAAATGGTTAGTCTGATGCGCAACCATTGAAAAGTACCTGCGTCCCCTTTTCCAGTCAATTCCGTTTATTTTACTTAAATTAAGTACAACAAAATCCATTTTAAAAGAGTTTCATAAAAATCCTTTATTTTCTCTACGTTTCCGTCGAGAAAAGTAGTAGTAGTTGTAATATTCTTGCACTATGCACCTGGTGTATACGTGGCGACTGCCACATGCAGGGCCAGACAAGGTGCAAGGTATTGAAAACGTCCAAACCGCCGACCTTCCATCTGACCTGTTTGACTTTAGCTTCCTACTCCAAAATAAAACATTCAACACAAACAAAGATTATTACACTAGCTGGTGGACAGCCTAACATGAAATACACGAAGCGGCTCGTTGTTCGGATTTACCAACAAAGTACTTAGTATGTAATTTGCTTCATGTATAATTAAAAATATCTCTCAAGTTAGTTAAAATTCGTCAGCCTGAAGTTATTCCACACCCTGTCAACGCCCCAAAACATCAGCCCCAAAACAATCTTAAGCACAACGAGCTTTACTGCTGTGAAAACGGACAGTCTTCGGACGTTGCTTACTTCTCCGTAAGGAGAGACAAGTTTAATCCGTAGTGTTTCGTTCATATGCACTGTAAACGTCGCTCCCGTGTAATGAAACCAAAGATCAAGATACTGCAAAAGAGTTTCTACAAACTCCAATGGTTGGCCGCAGCAACGCATAACGTATCCGGCAGCCTATTGACCTTCATGCCCGAATTGCATGGCTTTGGTCTTCCTTGTGTTTAATTTAAGATTAATGGAACTTGCCATAATCTTACCATGAAGATAGTGCACTTAATGGCACCTTGGTTGAGATGTGTATCGAACTCGGTGCGTGGCGCATTCGCGTGCGCCTTGCGACCGGAGAAGACACATTAGTGCACGGGTTCGATTCCCACCGTTGCACATTTGTATGTATGGGGTCCGTCTTACGAAGCTGTGCAAAAGCAACTCCGTGGATGTTAAATATTGGCTGAGAGTCAAGCCGCAAAAGTTTAGGTTGCTATGTACGGTCACGATATTATCTGCATACATCGCTACTACGGCTTTTTGGTACTCGTGTCGGTCGTAACCGGGAAGGTCAGCAGAGTCTCCTTGCCGAGTTTCCACATTTCGTTAAATCTCCTATACATCACGATCGACGTTTACTAACAAGGTGTCCTCAACAAAGAAACTTGCCCTTATACTTAGGAGAGAGCCACCCGATCTTAGTGGTTAGAATGCTTCAACGAGCAGATGATAAAGAGCTTTATCAAAGGGTTGACTGCGCCAAACTGCTAATCTGTATGCAGTCTTTATTGATGCATTAATGCATAATAACAAATGCAGCCTTTGGTTTCGTTACACGGGAACGACGTTCATACAGATGGCCTCTGGGTTGTGCTACAGCTCGCTCGATTGGAGAGCATAGATTGCGTCACGGGTTCCTCGACCGTCCTCCGGTAAATTGCTTTGAATGACTTATTCTGGTGGAAGGGCCTCTTCAGCCCCGTGCTCAATACCCAACTTGCAGAAAATCCTCTTCAATGTGCGCTCTGACGCCACTCCACGATAGAGATTTAAATCTTGTTTATCAGCACTATGCCTCTTTTTATACGGAATAAAAGGCCTGGAGACATGCCAGACGTTGGGCACCCGTCCCTTATATATAGTTAGCTAAAAAATCATAAAGAGTTTCCATGATGAGGGGGAGTGACTGGATGGTTACACACGGTCGCAACGATTGAATAGAAGACGATTCAAGTGACACTCTACATGTCCGTCACTGAGCGGGTTTTCCGGTCTACGCGGGCACACGGTATAAGCTGGGGGCTCTCGCTGTGCTCTCCCGAGCATCATTTCTACTACGCTTAAAGTAGTCCCGCCTGTCTTGCAGTAATGATGGTGCAGATGCTCGTTCTTGCACGCGAGCCCAAGCACTTCACTGTGCGCGAAGTAGCAGTCTCGTGAAAACCACGGACGTGATCTCCTCTTGCCATAATCTTTCCCATTTCACCGTACATACGAGGTGTGTTCAAAAAGAATTTTCGCGGGTTACGTATATTCGAAATTCGATTTTTTGTGGCGTTATGTTGGTACTCATGTCTCTCACTTATGCCGACAAGCTCGGCCATTTTGAATGTTCACTTAATTGTTGACAGCTGCTTTGCTTGCACGTGTTTTGGATCGTCTTCGATTTTTACCTATTCAAAAAAATGGATCAAAGAACCTGTATCAAATTTTGTGTGAAAAACGAAATTAAGTGCGCGGATGCATTCCGAATGTTGACTGTGGCATACGGAGAAGCTACCTTGGACCGAAGCAACGTTTATCGGTGGTACAAAATGTTCTCAGAAGGCCGAGAAGATGTGAACGACGAAGAGCGTGCCGGACGCCCGAGCACTTCAACAACAGACGAAAAAATTAATGAAGTGGAGAAAATGGTATTGGCCAATCGTCGAATCACCGTTAGAGAAGTTGCTGAGGACCTAAACATATCGATTGGCTCGTGCCATTCGATTTTTATCAATGATTTGGGCATGAGACGGGTCGCCGCGAAATTCGTACCAAAATTGCTCAATTGCGACCAAAAACAGCATCGCATGAACATTGCTAATGAGATGTTGGACTCTGTCCGCGACGACCCAAATTTGCTCCAGAGGGTCATAACTGGTGACGAATCGTGGGTTTATAGTTATGACGTGGAAACCAAAGCTCAATCATCTCAATGGAAGCTGCCGCACGAACCAAGACCGAAAAAAGCGCGCCAAGTTCGGTCGAATGTGAAAGTTTTGCTGACAGTTTTCTTCGATTGCAGGGGCGTGGTGCATCATGAGTTCTTGCCACAGGGTAGAACGGTCAATAAGGAATATTACCTGCAAGTTATGCGCAATTTGCGCGAAGCAATCCGCCAGAAACGCCCGGATTTGTGGAAGAACAAAAATTGGCTTTTGCACCACGATAACGCCCCTGCTCACACATCGTTGCTTGTGCGCGAGTTTTTGGCCAAAAACAACACACTAATGATGCCGCAGCCACCGTATTCCCCAGATCTGGCCCCCTGTGACTTTTTCTTGTTCCCTAAACTGAAGAGGCCCATGAAAGGACGACGTTACGCTACGCTTGACGAGATAAAGACGGCATCGAAGGAGGAGCTGAACAAGATAAAAAAATGTTTTTTTGAAGTGCTTCGAAGATTGGAAAAACCGTTGGCACAAGTGTATAATATCTCATGGGGATTACTTTGAAGGGGACAAAATAGATATTCATGAATAAATGAATAATTTTTGAAAAAACACAAAAAGCGATACTTTTTGAACACACCTCGTATCAACGCCCGTCGTTCCGCGGCGTATCAGACTAAAGCGGATCAAAGCAAATCATTAGCGAAGAAAAAGCTGTAGTAGATGTGTAATAGCAAAAAGTTTGTATGTGTAACAAAAGAGACGTGCAATAGCACGTTGGCTAAGTTTGTTTAGTGCGAAATGATTAAAAGCAACTGCAGACCAATAATAAAGTTTGCAACGTTTTTTACGTATGTGTAAGCCTCGCGTAGCAGCAAATGCAATTTAAAGTAGAACCTGTTTCATGAGTCCATTTTATTTTATCTTCTAGATACAGGCCCTACGTAGGTTTCAACAGATAGTTAAATTCACTTTTACTTAGACTATACATTTGCAGTGAACTCAACCACCAGTGCGAACTGCACATATTTTGCTCCCCATAAGCAGCGTAGCTATGGTCGTTTCAACGGTACAAGCAAATATATATATATATATATATGCTTACATGTTGGCATGAAATGTGCGCATATGTTGTCATTCGTCACGGAAGCAGCATACACGGGTTGTTCGTTCTTCGATCAATCCCAGCTTTTTTTAGCGGACGATAGATAAGCAGCAGGAGGTACGCCGCTACCCCCACGGCCATGGTTATGTTCTTCCCTCTCATCGCGCCGTTACAGCCAGCTGGCATTAGGGTTGAGGATGTCGCGGTCGACGGCCGCCGGCTGCTCGATGACCACGTCTCGTCCGTCGGCTGAAGTCGCTAGCTTGAGGTTTCGCTCGCTCGCCAACGAGAGCAGCGCAAAAAATGCCAGCGGTACGCTGAGAGATTCGCGCTGATCGAGCGCCAATTCGCAGTCCGGCCCTCCCTTCTTCAGCACTTCGTACAGTCGCGAGAAGACGTCGCCTCCGCTGGAGCCGCGCGCTTCTTCAGCCGCGTGCAGCTGAAGGCTTCGCCACATGACCCGGCATATCTGCCGCAAATTGAACTTCTTCCGGATGACGGAATTGGCGAGCGACGAGAGAATCTGGCTTGCTAACGTTTCGCCAGACAACGCCAGCCCTCGAGGCCGAACCTGGTCGTTGTCTCCGTGCTTAGGGTCGTCTGTCAATAGTTGACATTGCGGCAGCTGCAAATAAGTACGCAGCGGTCAGTGGCGTCACGTAGATAGACACACCAGGGTCTCCCGGTTTGTTTTTGTTCGAAGCGCCATGTATCACCTACCTACACGTGGGCCAAATTTCGCCTAGCGTTTGAGTTGTATTCCATTGAGTGAAGAATATGAAACGCTTCTGTGATTTTTAAGAAGTCGAAAACTAGCGAAATTCGAATTATTCGATGAAAACTTTCCTATTTGTCGGATCTGGTTTCATGTGACTTTTCCTGTTTGGAAAAGTCGCACGATGCGGCTGAAAAAAACTTAAAGGGACAACGTTGCGAGACTAGAGAGGAGATAAAGAAGGATTCGTAGGAACAACTATAAAAGATTTCAAAAGACCCGTTGCAAAATGTTTCCAAGAGTGTTAACAATTACGGCACAAGTGAATTGATGAACGGGAGCCATTTTTGAAGGGACTAAAACCTCTTTAGGAATTCCCCTCTGCCCTCGTGTATATAAGTACAGGAAGAAATGGACATGCAGAATATGATGCTGGAAACTATTTCTACATATTGCCGGAGTTAAAATTGACAGTGAACGATCTATCTATTGTATTTTAGCGCAGCGTACATGAATCGTTGGCTGTGTTTCAGTGGGTTTAAAAGTGTACTTAGGACAACAACGTGAAAGGGTGGTCGAAGATTTCTGCACAGAGAGGTGCAAGTTCGATCACGGCGAATACGTAACATCAATACACTTCGTCATCTTGTCATAGCAGAATACATGCATAGACTACCCGGTTCTAGTTGTAGGGCTCTTTGTTAGATGTTTTTGCTCTCCTCGTACAACTACGCGAGTTTTGAGGTTGGCAAGCGTAAGCGATCAAAGTATGGTGTAAGCCTTCCAAACTTCTAGGTAGGCAGAAATGAGACAATCACTCTGCACTATAAGGAATGCAATCGCCCCGAATTAATTTCTTCTGCATAGCCTTAAATAAAGTCATTTTTTGCAAGGCGGAAAACCGCAATCCATGCGCACCGCCGTACCTCAAAAAAAACTTTAACTTTGACCACCAAGCAAAGCAAAACCGATTATTGCTGCCCACAGACTTGTCACTCTCTTGTTACTAAAGATATAATAAAGTGACCTAAGGTAAAACGGAAACTCGAACAACATTAAAAGGCTGTAGATCTATACTGCTGTGTACGGCAGCATTATTTTAGCATTTGCATCTGCTGAGTTGATCAAACGTTGTAGACATGCCTCATTAAACATTTTCACCGACCCCCCATAATGTCTACTCGACTCATACACTGAGGTGAAGGTGCACACTTTCTAGGTGCTCACTTTCTAGGTGCTATCCCTATTGGCTACGACGTATCTTGCTCCAGGTTTGCCACCGCTTAAACATGTTTACAGGCACGTACACACGCATGTATGCATTCTCATATGGCAAAAATGTTGAGGTGCTCATTGAAGTAGACAGCCTTATGCAGCTGAAATATAGTTGAGCCCAAATATGCTTGCACATCTGCAACGGTAGTGCAAAAGCTACAGACTTTGCAAAGGCCTAAGTGTTCTGCCGTAAGATGTGCTTTTATATATTTACACGTGTATGTACACAAGCATCACGAGCATAGAAATACAAACAAGGGTAAGTCGAACTCACATTGCAAGAGTTCGTCAGTCTATGAAGCCATGACATGTGATCCATTTCTGCGGGCTCTCCTCGTACGCCAGATGCCTCCGGTCTTGATTTTGGCCGGCGTCGCCGATTAGTCAGATTTATGGCCACATTCCATGCTTTAACAAAATGCAGGCTGCTGAGGTACTTGACAGCCAACCGAAGGGTGTTGGCTGTGGGCTCCGCTAAGATATCGGTGAGCTGAAGTTCTTCAAGGCCGTTCGAGGCCCACCTGGCGAGGGTGGCTGGGGTGAGACGCCCGGTTACGCCGACAGACAATGAAGACAAGCGCGCCTCATCAAAGAGGCAGTTGTCGTCACTGATTGCGCCTTGTAGCGTTTGTGCCTTGTTGTAGAACGATTCGTCGCTGTCGCAGCGGTAAGGAATGAACGATTTGGCTACGCGTCTAGTGAGGCGGCCAGAGCGTTCAGCCAATGCAGCAGTCAGAAGTGTTCCATCTGATGTACCGGGTCATTACCGATACCAACCAGCACCACCACCATCAGACGAACACAGGAGTGGTGAGCACGGTATGGCATTGTCGCAATTTGTGTGTTACTGGCTAACATTTAGGTCTTCACTGAACACTAGTTGGAATAGTTTAATAAGACTCCCCCTCTCCCGTCAACCTTGTATGGTTAAAACGGGCAAAAGTTCATTTGCCAAACTGAAGCAGCCGCTCAGCCAAGGAATCAGCAGACGACACAACAGCTAATAAAGTAGATATTAAAAAGCGTCAACGCGTCATGTGCAAATAAACTGTACATGACAACGACACCCACCTATCGCATACACGCGGTTTTTCCTACGGCAAACTAGACGTCGCAGGTGTTTAAAGTTAAACGCCTCGAGATTGAACGAAGACGTGCGTACTGTATGGCTTTCAATGTCATCGTCGTCTTCTTCTTCTGAATCCACGGTCTCTGCCATTTGAGCAAATTCTGCGAACTGAAATAAAATCGAATATATATATATATATTTTCGATTTTATTGACTTGGGTGGCCGTAGCTTTGTCGGCATAAACTTTTTATATTGAAAACCCCTAGGGAAGAAGTTCCAAGGCGTTAAATTGCACAATATAGACGGTCAATTCTAATCGCCAAGAGAACATTACACGACCAGGGAACACCTCTCATGTTTGCCGTAGTGCAATTGTCTCAAGTGGCGTGTGGCAGGTAGCATCGACCTGTTGGACCCACATTTTGATACAATATATACCACCCAATTAAATGGCCAACAATTGCGCAATCATATAACACGTGCCTTTGCTCCTCAATTGGCTTTTTTTCGATTAGTCTCTTCAGAGTTCAGCTGATACACCTGGAATATTGGTGTCCACCAAGAATTAAATGCAATTGGCACATTGGGGCAGCTCACCTCAACGTTTCACGATAAGTACGCGTTGAGGAAATGTTCAATTATGACGGGCTGTCTACCATCGAATCGAGTTTAGGAGGTATAATCGTCAAAGTATAGCGACAAAAATGGCGCCGACCGCTCTAAACCTGATAGGTAGTCCGTCGCTGAGGCCAACGATCTCATCATTTCCTTTCGTCAGAAAACGGCCAAACTTCAGGATAGCTAGCGCGGTCGTGGATGTTCGAGGATATACGTTCTAAGGGTTTAAGCAAATTATTACATACATACAATCGTGTGCCGGCACTCAAGCTTCTCAGCTGAGTCCTACTATTGATGGATGCTACTTATGCGTTGTCGGGCATTCACCCATAAACGTTACAGAATATTAGAAGTGTGTCCTTTGCATGAAGAATCGTACAGGACGTTTAAAATCGTCCTCTTCAATTGGTCCAGTTGGAGCACTCGTGGTTGCGACATGATGTTCGGCAATTGGCATGTACAAGTCCAGTCCCTCAAGGATATGGCCTAGGGGTAAACCAAGGCCGACGCTGGGAAACGGACGTTGCAGGTGGGCATCCTCCGCGTAACCTTCTTCGTACCTATCCAATTACATATAAACATAACATTAAAAAAAGCGATGTCAAAGGTGACATATGGTGAACGCTAACGAGGGTGAGGCGACAGACAACCCTCTGCGGAAAAATGCAGACTAGACACTCCTGCATAGTGGGTTGTGAAGGCTCTCTCATAGGCATTCTGTGTTGAGAAGGATCTCATCTGGGCAAGATCTACATCAAATGACAAGAGTTCGCAAAAGTTTTCTAAACATATTTGACGGATCCGATCATCGACTGCCAGCGTACGCTGTGTGTGCGATTTAATCGTAACCACCCAGTTTGATTTAATACGTCTCGAAGAAGTAGCAACACCAATTAATAGAATAAACAAACAAATGTAAGAAATAAAGTGCTAATACATGTAATCCAATGTACAGATAAATACTGTAAGCCGAACTAGTCAAAGAAGTAATTCCCCGGTACCCCGGTAATTATGCATGACCCAATCTGCCTAGCAAGAGTTTTGACTTTAGTTTAATAGAATTAAAAACAGAGCTACGTCATTGAAGTTTGGAAATATTAAAGTGAATGAAATAAATCAGTCCATACTATTTTGAGGTACGAGTGATGAACAGAAACAGATCGTGGGCGTTTTACCAGTGGTTCTCTTGGGTTGCGTCGACGTGTCGCAGTTCCGGAGGCGGCGGCAAATAGCTCATGACCCTTCCCATTGCGCCCTCCTGGCTGCCAGCGTGCTGTAGAAGCTCGGCAAACTCGTCGCACGCGCTGCACCAGTCAACCTCGACACAAGCAGTGGTTTTTGAGAGATCCGCTTCGACGTATGTCCCTATAAAAGTAGGAGTAGAGTGCATTTTCATGATATCTTTAATAAATACGTGGATAGTGTCTAGCGGTTGCACGTGACCCAAAGTCAAACGGTTTTATATACTCAGAAGAACGCAACATATTCCTTCGTCTACGTATGATCTGTTAGAGCTAGGCCACTACCTTTGGCTAAACCAGTCGGACAACAGCTGCTATTAGGGTTCCGACTGCTTCAATCATGGCCTGGAATCAGACCTCTGTTCCAGAGTGCCCCCTCGTTATGAGCTGCACTGCGTCGGTGCCACCTTCAGCCGTCAAAGCTTCTCATTTATATAAATATGGTATGGTAGTCCCAGGCGGCCGCCATATTGGATGCCTTTGTAGACTGGATGACTTCGTCTTCAAACAGAAGGTGTGACATTTAGCGGTGGGCAAAATTTACCTGGTAAAAACAACGCAACATTCTTGACTTTCACAAGCATAAGGTTTCGTAGCAAGCAAAATACAATATACAGGTTTAAGTTATCCAAAAGGACGGACAAAGTTCTGAGAAAAGACCGCGTGGCGTGAATCGTCGCTTGAATCCGATTGGCTTGGCGAGGCCCACGTAAGGGTAACATGACACCCTCCACCTCCTGTCCCTGTTAACCTTGCAAGCTACCGTAACGAATATTTTCTTAAAATTTATGAGCATCGCACTAAACGGCCTTAGTGGTCGTTCTTTTGCAAACCGAACTCGGCGATGGATGACGCTCTCGAAAAATGTCGACAACATACACAGTCGCCTTCTCCATTTTCTGAGCGAAGTCTCTGGAAGCTTAATTGTTTATATACAGCTGATTAATTTTAAATGGGTATGTCTCTAGCTAAACGTCGTCAAACTCGGACGTGCACCCGGTGTCGGTTTTTACGACTGTTTCGTGTTTTGGTGAATTTCTCTGGTAATCATCAATCATCAGGTGTTGGCGGTTCGTGTCTGGTTTGATGTGTAGCGCTGCGAACCAACGCAGAGATACGTCCGCTTCTCGTGACGTCCGTCGTCAGAGTAACCTACCACAGTGTGCTTCCCGGCCGCTATGGGCGCTGCAGGTACTCACTGCCCACCCACCGGGAGAAATTGGTACTTCCCCTCCCCGGCGCCTTAGTAGAAGATGCCTACGCACGGTAAGTAAATAAACATGCCGAGCCGAATGGACGGCCGAAAATAACTTGACGGTCCTCAGCAACGAAAGGTCACTCAGCTCCGACAGGAGAAACTAGAAGGCGTTTAGCGATTTCACCATGATGGCGAAGTAGTTGGCTACACAACCAAATAGGGAGGACGACTAAATGATTGCGAAAGCTATCGCTCGAGCTGAATCCTAACTGGCTAGGTACAGGGCGTCCCGAACAAGACTTTAAAGACGTACCACTAAGAGTAGAGCCCGGGGAAGAAAGGAGCTTATAGAAACTGTGGAAAAAGACATTTGGGACTGTCCTACCAAGTCGTTATGTCAAGGCTCTGAAGACCCCTGCCCAGGCTCTTTAGACGTGTTGCAGGAGATTGTCACAACTCTCTTTTCGGCAGGCCCGGTGAGGGGCAGGAAGGAGTTTGACGTGTGCCCGAATGACATTTCGGATGTCACACTGGAAGAGGTCAAACAGGCCCGGGAAAAGCTTGCCCCCAACACGGCTTTTCACGGTAGTGGAGATGTTGACCCGGAAAGCGGCCAAAGGTTCTTAAGGGGGTTGTGACCACACTTCTGAGGGATGGTAGATAATCGAAAACCTTGACACGGGCCAGCCTTGTGTTGGTTCTGAAGTTAGAGAAGAGCTCACAAGAGGGGGAGGTCGGCCTTTTGGCATATCATCCTACAAGACACTATTGGAGGCTAAATACGGATTCTGAGTCGGTTCATGCTCGGAGCCTTTAAGAAGGTACTGCAACGGGCCGGCGAGGAGACCACGAAAACGAGGGGTTTTGTGCTCGTCATTTTTCTAAACGTCAGAAATGCCTTTAATGCAATAATATGGGACTAGCTAAGGATGCGACTAAAAGAAAGGGAATTTCCGCTTACCTCGGTCGGATGATTTCATCCTATCTGGGTTACCGGAGTCTGGTTATAGAGGTGCAGAACTACACGATTACAGCTAGATTCCCACAGTGCTCGATGTTGGAACTTGTGGTCTGAAGCCTGCCTTAGAACGACGTGCTCGAGATTAATAATATTTCGATTAGGGCGGCGACGCTGGCGTGCGCCGACGATCTCGCTTTTACGGTAACGACTATACCGATAAAGTTTTGACTCAGTTGAACGAGTAAAAGAAAAGCCGCCACCTAAAACTTACACACGACAAGACAAAGCCGATATTCCTAACAGGCAAAGGAAGACAAGAGGGGCAAAACTTGCAGTGGCGGCCACCTGATGGAAATCAGAAGCCGGGGGAGTGTTAAAGCTAAGGTAAGTTCAGATCAACTGCGCTGTGCGCGGCTCCGGTCTGGACGGACATGGCACTGCATACGACGAAAAATAGCGAAGCCAAAGCAATACTAAACCTGGGGACGGGAAGGAATACAGGTTTATTGGGTTTGCAAGTCCCACACGAGTCACGGTAGCTACTCGTGACGTATATACATCAAGCATTTCCAAAACCTACCAAAAGGTGGCAAGTCCGACGAGAGGTCGGAGACCTGGATATTTTCAGGGCCTCTCACCTCTGGTCTGGTCTTGCATGTGACAATCACCACGTCTATACCAGATACATAGTTCATGGCTATCATCGCCTGGTTTGTTCGAATACGAGCTTCCACGAAGAGTACACCGAGTGCGTCTGTCGACTGTGCTCTCAGGTGTGTACGAAGTTTCATGCGTCTGCCTGCCTGGCCCTTGCGAAGAGATCACTGCACTGCCTCTCTCGACAAACGTGCCGCGAGCAGCTGACTGTATAATTGTATAATCTGTATAATTGTTTCTTATATGCAAACTCAATATGACTGAAATAAATATGATGATGAAAGTAAAACCTACTAAAACAAGAACAAAGAACTCTAACCCAAGTATGCAACTCTTTAAACTTTCTGCTCTGCACACGCCTGATAAGCAAACTTTCTCGAAATTTCGTGCTTAAATACATGCACAACTCTAATCCGTATCCACTTAAAAATGATAGTCTGGACATTCATTGCTAAGTATACTACTCTCCACAGGTCCCTTCCACGCATTGTACAAATACGCGATGTCATGCACAAAATCCTCTAACCGACATGCGCTGTGCAGGTCTTTCGAGCCTGCCGCGTTGCTTTGATACGCCTGCGAAGGTGCAAATACTTGCGTAATGTTTGTGCTGCTCTAAGACGTTACAAGTTTGCAATGAGTATAAATACAAAAATTGCCTCCGGCTTCAAAATACAAAATTACTACGATTTCTACTTGCGTTGGCGTGCGCCAAAGAATATTCCGATCTCCACAAGCGCAAAACTTGTATTAACATAAATTAAAGCTTTTTAAAAAAAATAAAAGAAACGTTTTAAACAGTGCATCACGTCGCGAATAGTATTAATAATGTCACAAATAATAAGATGAATATGTTGTGCCATATTCGCCGTCATCATTGTTGTAAACGCTGTCTTTGAAATATTTTTTTAAAAAACAACTGACCTCGAGGTTTTTTCGTGTTTGCTTTACTGCAGACTCGCTCGTCTTTAAGCCCGTCAAAGGTGGGAATGTCCGATTCCGCGTTGTCTGCAGCACCCTGCCGGGACTTGTGCGGCAAGAGATTTTTCGGCCAGTGGAAGTTATTGCTAACCTGTGCGAGTGAATGATGAAGGTTGTCCACGCGAAGCCCGTAGACCTTCGACGAAGCGCGCAACGAAAGGCCCGCAACCTGAAAGTTAATTTCTGCTCCTTCTGGAGCTGACCAATCAGGCGAATAGATCCATCAGCAATACAACATTGTTTAGCGAACGTGTTTTCATAGTTTTCACTGATGTCTTTAAGTCAAATCAAGTAAAAAGCACCTTTATTCAAGGGTCGTCTATGCCTAACTATACATTGTTTTTAACAAAATATTTAACATCTGAATATAAATAGAACATACATCAGGTAGTATACTGAATGTAAATGGAACATACACCACGAAGTCTGCGAAGTCACAATTTTTTTACACAGCGATAGATCACCTCGTTCGCGTAACGTACGTATTGGCACAAGAGATACGCTTTCACGAGGAATATTATATCTTTTTGATATCCGTCTGATCAATTTGGCCTGTACCCTCTCAATGGCATTTATATATTTTGCCATATAAAGAGCCCAAACCTGGCTGCAGTCGAGAAATTTGGGTAAGACTAGACTTCTGTAAAAATTCACATAGAAATCAGGACTTTTTAAAATTAAACATCTAAATATAGTATTACATAGTTGTGAAGCAGAAGCGACGGTGGCAGTATTATGTTGAGAGAAGTCTAATTTGAGGGTTACAATCACACCAAGATCATGAAAAGATTTAACTACTGGTATTGCATCGTTAGCGAGTGTATACAGTGGCGAACTGCCTTCTGACGACACCACGGCACATTTAGACACAGATTGATGCACTTATATTGCACTTATCATATATCTTCCTGGAGATGTATGTGTCATGTACTGCCCGAATACGTAAATAATTTAAATAATAGACAAAGATGCATATATACGGAGAAAGGGAGAGACAGAACAAGATAAAGCAGATTCCAGAGACAGTGCGAGCAACGTTAACCGTATGTACATGTGTGTAGTCGTATGCCTACTTAGAAGACTTCAACCTGCACAATCAGAAACATAAGCTTAACCAGATATAAGCCATATATTTTATACAGGGTACCCGGAGCAATGTTCGAAAGCAATGTAGGGAATTTTAAAGCTCGATAAAACAAATATTTTTATCTCAATGGAACATGGACATTTTTGTAGAAGTCTTGTTTCGGAGTGAAAGTGAAAGTACAAACATCTGTGCGATTGCCAACCAGCTCCCCAATACAGGCGAACGATGCGACATGGTCGTTAAGATAAAAATGCTTATATCTTCTCGTCTTTGTATAAAAAAACTAGTATTTATCATCAAGAGCATATGCAAATCGTACTTTTCAATTCAAGACACATTGTTGTTTCGCTTGTTACACCATACAATCACGAATACGTATATATTGTTGTTTTGAGTTAATCAGAATGTCATCTTACATATGTTCTAAAAGCACTTGTTAAATAACAGACTGAAAACGGCCACCTTGATATGTATTACCATGCAGACGCTTATATGTTTGAACATAGTCTTTGTACAAATAAGCCCACCTCGCGACACACGAAAGAGAGCTTTCTCGATATCAACGAAATCGAACGAATTTCTCATTGTTACGACATTCCGCTGAACAAGACGTACAATATCGTCCGGTCTACAGAAGCGCAAAGCACAAAAAGAACAGAATACTACGTTATTTTTAGCAAACTCTATCAATACCTATCAACAAATGATTAAAAACGTTTGTCACGCACACCATAGACATAGATTAGTTATATATATATGTATATATGTATATATATATATATATATATATATATATATATATATATATATATATATATATATATATATATATATATAAATATAGTTATCTGACTGATGAAATACAACTCATGTTTGCAGAAATTGGCTAGTTCAGATAGTGTACAGCTTTTTTTATATATTAAGTTATTCGTAACGCTCAAATACGTCAGCAGGCTTTAAAATAAATCAAAATTATCTCATTAAAAGTCAATTTATATATTTAAAAAGAATATATATATATATATATATATATATATATATACGCTGACAAAGCAAAACCATGATTTACCCTGTTAGGTCGTAATACTCGAATACTTTGCTATCTTTTTGCACAGGCGCTGCCATGGCGGTCGTCCCGACACTGTTCGTAACTGGAACAGTCATATGTCAAAATTGTAAATAGACGTGTGACAGATTATTATTGATTATGGTTTATTACCACACTGATTGGGTTAGTAATGTATACACATCACACAAAGCAAGTGCCTCTTTTGCTCCACTGGATCCTCCGCCGTTTTGCAAAATCGTCTATTGACTAAATTGCTGGACATGCTGTGGCGTGATACCTGTCACACTGGCCTAAACACCTTGCGCACCTACAACACTGCAAACACCGTCGTTAGATGTTCGGCTGCTCGCCAAGTCGTACTTCTCATCGCTACCGTAGTGTACATTCCAATGTCGGTTTCGTTTTATTTCCCCACTCACTTCATGATATACTCCTCAAACGATTTCGTCCAAGGTGAACTTTATCGTGGCTGTAGTTGCTGTGTCATTAGGTTTCCCCACCCTGTTCAAGATATAAACTCTTCTTACGTATATGCATTTAAATAAATACGCACACACATATATATATATATATATATATGTGTCCGCGAATTGTTATTCTTATGTATTTGGTCCCTATATATATATATATATATACATATATTTGCACATCCACCTAACTAGCTAAACATTAAAAGAACATATGTGTAATTACATTTAGTCACGGAAACACTTTTGAAACAAAGAGCCATTTGCCATAAACTTGCTAAACCTGGAGACGGCATGATTCACATATGTATATATATATATATATATATATATATATATATATATATGGATTAATTGCACGCAAACGTGACACATTCGCCGATACTGATTGAATCCAGAAGCCAACCTGGCGGACAAATGAGAGAGTTGACAGCACGGCTGCGGCTGACCTAGCGTAAGAAGGGCCAGAACGAAGAAATAGATGAAACAGCCAGATTTGTAGCAGTGAAGGTAACATAATTCGTAGAGGCAGTGTATATATATATATATATATATATATATATACAAATAAAACAATCAAAAATGATTCGAGAATATCTAGGGTAACTTGAATCAGCACCCGGATGAAATGTGCGCATTACGAGTATACGCGTAGTGGCAACGGCAATAAAAACAATGCGTTTGCACGTGGTGCTAGAACGAATGAGTAAGAGTCAGTGAGCTTAGAGTGTCAGTGTTCATCAATAAACACTGTTGAACTAATAGATGTTGCCCGCAGAACAACGTTGGTGTATGAAAGCGGACGGAGAGACAACCAACTCACATTCGAGGAAAAAAGACTCTTCTAGTCTCGACGACGGCAGCACCGGATTGCCGAAGATCTAAGCTTGGGTCGGTCGACTGAACGAAGCACTAATACCGCTATGCTGACGATAGCGTACCGTCGTCAGATCTCATGTCGCCACTGGGCTGCAGTGTCGCGCGTCGAGCGCGAGCATTGTCGAGCGAGACAAGTGAACCCGCCGCCCGTCGACAGATATTGTATTCAGCTTAGCGAACTGCATGCACCCTTCTCACTCTGTTTTTGCTAGCAGCGTTTGCTTTAATTCTCTGTTCGGGTCTCCCGTAAGTGTCCCGAGCAAGATCGTAAACACACTGTTAGTATCTTTTATGAAAGAAAAATTTGAGATGATCGAGCTGTGGTGTAAGGTGTATGAACACACAGCTTGCATTGCCATATATATATATATATATATATATATATATATTGTATACATTTATGCATTTATACAACTCTTGAGTCATCGGTAACAAATATATCATAATATATATATATATATATATATGTATATATCTTTATGTATCTGTATGTATATATCACGTATATATATATATATATATATATAAGCTTGGCCGGTTGCGACTCCCTGTGTGCAGCTAGCGGAGCTCTGGAAGCAAAGTATAAAATATTTCGTCGTCTCTTGTAGGTTGCTGTTCAGCCTACAAGTGTTGTGGAGGTATTATATGTGGACGTTATTCATTTGTTAGGATGTGAGATAATACTGAGACATTTGTTCAACTATTTTTCTCTTCCTCTCGTAATCTCTCTCCCTCTCCCCTCCCCTTCTCTCTCTCTCTCTCTATCTATCTATCTCTTGCAGTCGTCCGTCGTTGTGCTCGATATTCATACACTGTAGTATCTAAACAACGTATTAACGCCACAGCGGCCTCGTAAAGATTTGCTCGCACGGTGTCGATCAGCCGGCGTGGTTGGGGTTGGTGGTGATCTTGGCGCTTGACTGTGAGCGGAACGGCAGCTGCTGATCTGTGAATGTCGATCTATTCTGCCATACATAGATAGGCAATCCGGGCTTGTCGTCGGTCGAATTTCAACCAGTGCGCTCGATAGTCCGCTCTCGATTCACTCACTCACGTTCGATTCGATTCATCATCGCCGACACGCCGCCGTGTATAATAGCAGATGTCGAGCGGCGAAATGGGAAACCCCGAATCGAAAGGCTGGCGTTGACAATGAGACGACACGTCGTTGTCGTTGTTGTTGTCGTCGTCGTCGTTGTTGTTGTTGTCGTCGTTACGAGATGGTTCCCCGAAGCTGTCCATTCAGGCCCGCATGTGTTTATGTGTGTGTGTATTTATTTTACACACAAACATCTTTCACTTGAAGCATTATATATATTCTTCTAAATAAATAATAATAATAACAATAATAATTTTTTTTTGGAACAAGGGTTTATTTTATCAATATGTACATGTATCACAATTATCAATATATTACTTATATAATATCTTCAATACCGAAGTCAACCACCCTTCATACGTACGATAGAAGGGCGGCACAAACCTTTACTTTTGCACATCACCTTCGTACGAGGCTGATGGCGGCACGCGTCCTCGAGGGGACTATATAATAATAATAATACTAATAATGTCTACCAATTTTGTGGTGAAATAAATGCTGAATTGAATTGAATAATACGAATAATAATAATAATTCTGTGCTCATTGAGAATAAAATATTGGCAGTAAGAAAAAAAGATCTACCACTTTATCTTTGGGGAAGCCATCTACGTGGCGGCCAACAACAAGCGTACCAGCTAGAATTACATAATAATACTTTTATAATTAATTGATAATAATTGTATAATAATTTTTAAGGATATTGTTTTTAAACACTGACAATAATTTGTTCCCCAAAAGGCATGGAATCGCCGTGAGGCTTATCCTCAACGCACTGAGGGCCTGTTGGACATGTCATTATATGTAGGGTTGCCGCAACAGTTCTTGCGGCAGCATGGCCGCTCTAACTGCAACGCATGATCTTTCTGTTCTTGCTCAGATCATATGCATACCTATACCAATGGCGTGTGGAGGCAATGTAAAGACGAACAAGTCATTTTAGAAAACTGCCCCAACCTTGCGGACATGCTTTATATATATATATATATATATATATATATATATATATATATATATATATATATATATGTATATAGATATAAATATGCATATAATTAAGTAGCGGCATTTAACGCCATTGTCTTGATTTCGAGAAGATACGTTAAGCCAAATGTCCCTGTGTGCCATGTGGTGTGTGCGTGAACGAGTATAGACGTGTTTTGATCGGGCTCCCGAATAAGTGCTCTGAAAACGAAGTTTTTGGATAATTTCGGGCTAGCTAGTGTGCAGAAAGCGCCCTATTGCGTTCAGGAATACACAGAGACACAACGAGACAAAGTAAGTTAGAAAACTCAGTGAACTACGTAGGCTGTTTTCCAGTGTAACCTAGTGTTTATTCAACCCTGAACACTACGTGGATAAACACCTGCCTAACCCATGGGCGCGGCCATCTTGGTTTGAATGCATAGCAGAGTACACGGAACGTGCGGCACGTAGACACAACACAGACGCGCGAAATTTGAATATATGCCGGCGACGAACCAGTGATCGAAGTAGAGTCGGAGAAAAGTTAAAGGAGTAATCCGCAGAAACCAACTAGCGGAGATCGAAATAAAGGGAAATACGGTAACTCACGGCAACAACAACTCTTCAGGCATTCACTGCTTTCTCGAGGAGTCAATTTTGGCCTGAGGGTTAAGTGCGGCCCGTGGGCTGACTGCGGCCCGGTGGCCTTCCCCGGGTAGCGGGAATGGATCCCTTCAAGAAAGGCGGTGCCGTTCAGAGGTCTCCGGTTATGGCGACGGGGAGAGAGACGAGTTCTCCGGTGGAGACGGCGGACGACAACATGCCCGGTAATGTTCGGCAGCGGTTTGTGTGGACTCGGCCAGAAAGGAGGAAGCTTTAGAGGAAACTTCCCAGACAAGTTGCTCCAGAGCAGGAGATAAGAGGCAGGCGGAGGGATCACCCGAAATTCGCCAGGAATGGAATCGATGCCTCCCCACCTGGCTAAACTGGTCAGGATGAAGACCATGAAGAAGAAAAATAAAAGCGATGGTGTCAAGGCTGACCCCCCAGCGAACTATGCAGAGGCACTTGAGAAGGTAAACGAGAGCGCCGAATCGCTGAAGGAATTAAGAGAGAAACACGGCACTACGCATACTGATATTAAGAATGCCATTACAAGATTAGAGCTAGTAATCTGGTGGCTTAGCGAGCAAGACGTTAAAAGGAATATCTGCGAAAATGAGCTGCGTAAGAATAATGAGGAGATACTTGAGCAGAATACTGTGCTCAGTAAACAGATACAAGAGTTGACAATTCAGCTAAATAAGAAAGAAGCAAATAGCAAGAAGCTGGTTATTTCGAAGGAAACTGTGGAAGTAGGCACAGAAACGATAAGCCTTTCTGGTGTTGAAGATACTGTCCTCTGCTCCAGATGCAACAAGCAAGTAGAAAATGAGCGAGTCCAACAGCTCAGAGATGCTGAGCTAGCCCAACAAGTTGAGGATGCTCTGGACAAAGCGCAAACAATGGACGACCTTGCAAGCTTAGTGAATAAGGAGTGGCCTAAAGCCGTTTTCAAGAACTCAGCCTTCGCGCGGAAAAGCTTTCTCAGAGCAAGCCACTCACGCGCCATGCTGGTGACTCAGGGATCTGAAAATGATAAGGTTCTTCTTGAGAAACTCAAAGAGTACCCGTCTACTGCGTCACTCATAAATCTTCCTGTTTGTGGAGTCG
This sequence comes from Dermanyssus gallinae, assembly GCA_003439945.1. Taxonomy (NCBI): domain Eukaryota; kingdom Metazoa; phylum Arthropoda; class Arachnida; order Mesostigmata; family Dermanyssidae; genus Dermanyssus; species Dermanyssus gallinae. The sequence goes on along the minus strand of QVRM01007095.1, from coordinate 535,111 downwards.
CGGTCTTACGAAGCAGCGAAGCGCTGGAGATGGTCGATGGCGCATGCGAGCAAGCACAGACACAGGTGAGCTAACAAACAACCATGAGAAAACTTGTGGTCGGTATGGTTGGAGCCGAAGAGACACCTGCCGGTTTTTTGAACATTCTTTCGAAGATTATAGAGAACAGCAAGACCCCCCTGGCAACAGAGCCCCCTGTCCTGCATATACCTGAGGAATGGGACGGGTCATCAATCAGACGTGCCGTGGAAGCTTGTTGCAGGAAAAATTCGTGTTACATCGAATTAGCGGACAGAAAAGGCATGAGGACCCGCAGTTCCTCTCGCGGGCGTAGCTCCTCCCGCGCGAGAGGTGAGTCTGTACCGCCCGCTGGTCACAGCACCGTCAGGATCAAAGTGAAAGAAGGATCAACCATTGAGAAGACCCTCAATAAAATCAGAGACTATGTTAAGCCGGATGAAGCCGGCGTGAAACTCAATCAGGTTACCAAGAAGAGACGGAGATCTAATAATAAAGGTTAATAAAACCAAGACAGGAGGAGGAATTACGTTTGCAGACATAATTCGCAAGGGCACGGATGTGGAAGTGGATGTAAACAAGACGACGGGGCCCCTAATTACGGTGGTTCTCCGTGACGTAGACGCTTTTCTGAATGCCGCCAAGATAGAAACAGAGTTGCGCACGAAATTAAAGCTCTCCACGACTACGGTTCTCCGCACTGAGGATCCTCGAATGACCAAGAGAGGGGGATGGCAGTGCCTTGTTACGCTACCGCGGACAGAAGGCAATAGACTTCTGTCCTACAACCGGTTACCCCTAGGCAATTCAAATTGCAAGCCAGAGGAGTGGGTCTTATTACCCACTTGCTTTAACTGCCAGAAGGTAGGACACTTTGCCAGAGAGTGTACTAATGACAAGGAGGCTTGCAACAAGTGCGATGAACTCGGCCACACATTTAAAGACTGTGAAAAGGACTGCCCCCACTGCTGTGTCTGTGACGTGGATGGCCATACAGCCAGTTCCATGTCCTGCCTTCAAGAAGGCGGTCCTGGATCGTAAACAAGTTGCTCGGGAAAAATCGGCACAGGACAGAATTCAGGCTGAAAAGGAAGAGGACATGGCCCGCAGGAAACATCGACGCAAAGAAAAGAAGCTAGAAAAGATAGACGCGGAGGGGTTCATCACTCCGGGTTCCGGCCTCACCGCCAGAGGCTTGATTGCGGCAACTAGTGCAAACCCCATCCCAATCAATGAATCAGTATAGCGCACATCCGTTTAAATTGATACAGGTCAATTGCAACCGCAGTCGGCCTGCTCATATGCTAGTAGAAGAAATAACGAGCAGACGGGAGACGACGCTTACATTAATTAGCAAGCCAAACAAAAAACTAGAGCAAGATAGAAGCGAATGGGTTGCGGACGTTCGCGCAGATACCTGCATAGTTCGAAATTGCATCATAGAAGAATTGGGTCATGGGACAGGTAGTGGCTATTCATGGATATATGTGGCAGGCATAGGCAGGATATACTCTTGCTACATAAGCCCAAATATTGAACTAGAGGCCTTTGAGGATTTTCTAGACGAGCTAGCAATATCAATTGGCTGGGTGCTCCTAGCAGGAGACTTCAATGCAGCGTCAGAGGTGTGGGGCTCCTCCCGTGCAGAGAGAAGAGTTTTACTGCTGATGGACTGGATGGCGTCCAAAAACATGGTTGTCTTAAATGATGGAATTGATCCGATGTTTCATAGAGCAGGACAGGAGTCAAGCGAAGACTTGACGATCTGCAGTGAGATGATGGCTGTATTGGTCACCGATTGGAGAGTACTCACTAAGGAGGAGAATCTGAGTGATCATCACTGCATCGAGTATACAATAACAAGGAACACCAGACAAATACCTCCCGTGCCTCGGCAGCAGGGTCATTGAGAAAAGCCGAAAAGAGTGTTTAAGAGCAAGGAGGGCCATAAAGAGAGCTAGAGGGAATGCGGACATACTTCTTCATCTAGTAATGGAGTACCGAAACTGTAGAGCTTTACTTAAAAATAAAATTGTCGACAGCAAAAGCAATAGGTGGAGAGAATTCCTCGCGACCCTCGACGACGACCCGTGGGGAAAGCCGTACAAAATGGTTAGAGGCAAGCCACAAATCAGAGCTCCAAAAACTATTCTAAAAGATCCAGAGAGGACGAGTCTACTGATGAGATTGTTTCCCCAGCACGCAGACTTTCCTAGAGGAGTTTACGAGAATAACCAATTAGAGGAAGGATCAGAAATGTATGTATCTGAGGTTTCTGCTGTAGAAGTACTACAAGCAGCTGAGAGAATCAAACAAGGTAAAGCACCAGGGCCTGACGGCATTCCTTCAATGGCTGTGAAAGCTCTGTTCGAGGAATTCCCTGAGGTTGTAGCAAAGGTGACGACTAAGCTTATAAAAGAAGGAAAAATCCCGAAAGAATGGAAAACAGCGGAGGTAGTCCTTGTGCCTAAAGAAAGTGGCGGTTATAGGCCTATCTGCCTGACTAGTTCGTTAGCAAAGGGCGTGGAGGCTATTGTAGCAGAGAGGCTTCGAGTCTTCGCCGAAGAAAACGGCCTGCTGTCCGATGCACAATACGGATTTCGAAGAAACAGGTCGGTTTTAACGGCTATTAACAAAGTGGTGACCAAGGCAGAATCGCTGCACAGCCTAACACCCGCAAGTTATACCTTGCAGTGCTGCTGGACGTGAAAAATGCTTTTAACAGTCTGCCTTGGAAGGTTATTTTGGATACACTAGTCAAGAGGAAGGTTCCACAATATCTGGTAAGGCTAACCTCGGACTACTTGAATGATCGTGTCATCACTTGTGAGGGCAAGGAGATGCCTATGACGGCGGGTGTCCCACAGGGTTCCATCCTCGGGCCCCTACTGTGGAACATAGCGTACGACGATGTACTCCGACTACGTAACCTCCCTGTCAGAATTGAGCTTTTGGCATACGCAGACGATTTGGCTGTGACGGTGCAGGCTAAGACGACTACGGAGGTAGAATTATATGCCAACAAAGCCCTAAAACTTGTAGAGGAATGGATGAAGGAGGCTGGGTTGGCTCTTGCTTCGGAGAAGAGTGAAGGTATTTTGCTGATAGGAAAGAAGCAAGTGCGACCTATCAACCTTGTCCTAAATGAGGTCCAGATAAGGATGGTCAGTGTAGCCAGGTATTTGGGCCTATATCTGGACAGAAGAATGAGGGGTACGCACCATGCTAGAAACGCTGTGAAGAAAGCGGAGAAGGTGGCCAACACAATAGCCAAGATTCTTCCCAACATTCATGGGCCAAGTAAAACAGGACGCAGGAGACTTATTATGTCGGCCGTCGAATCTATAGCGTTGTGTTAATAAAAACATATGTTAAGAAGAACACAAAGGATCGCAGCCTTACGGATTACTCAGGTCTATAGGACTGTTAGCACCTACGCTGCCCTTGTCCTTGCTGGCACTCCTCCCTTGGACCTAAAGGCAGAGGAAAGGCAAAGATTATGGGATAGGGGCCCAGAGAGCTCTAATAGGAAAGTCAGAGAGGATGAAAGAGAAGGCACCCTAACTGCATGGCAGAACGAATGGGATGCCATTCCAGATGGTGCACAGGGTGCGCGCGTGCGCGACCTTATTCCTGACATAAAGAAGTGGTTAAATCGACCCGGAGGAGAGGTTGATCACTTTCTGACGCAGGTTATAACGGGCCATGGCAACTTTCAGGCATATCTGCCAAGAATAGAAAAAGCCTCCTCGGACATATGCGTACTCTGTGACCTAGGTGTCGTAGACGACGCTGCCCATACTCTGCTGGTCTGTCCGGTCTTTGCGCAAGTCAGAATAGAGAATAAAATAAAAGTTATGGACCGAGTTGGGCGGAAAGCTGAATTGTACGAACCCTCCGGACCTGCCTACTCAGGGAATTGCACAGTTTGTGCAATTCATTTGTGGAAGCACCTCTAACTGGCATATAGGAGCTGCAGTGGCACAAGAGGTACTGGTTAGAAAGGGGAACCTGGAGCGCCTCAGGAGAGACAGATTTGCAACAGAACGGACAGAATACGCCCGTGCCTCTAGAGGAATCGTTTCGCAGGTAGAGGAACGCAGTATTATGGCTATAGGGCCAAACCTTGAGAGGTCTTCGGTCAATTGATTCGAAGAACACTCACTACTCCTCCTGTCGGCTCGTAGTACTATTAAAAGGAGAGCCGGGCTGACAGAGAGTGAAGCTTAAGGGGGGAGGTGCGTTTAGTGGGTATGATCTCGGCGGAATAATATCCAACCGTCGGGGATGAGTCCCACACTGCATAGGGTCTGAGTCTTTATCTACTTGCCCTATGCGTTAGTGCCTAGAGCATTTAAATCCTCCTCCAAAAAAAAAAATGTCCCTGTGTCACTGCGTAAAGATGACATAACTATCTTAAAAGCGCACAGTCTTATACGCCATGAAACTGTAAAATTTTGTTAGTCATGCAAGGGGGCCCGCAAAGTCTAAGTTGGATTCGTCGACGCCGGCTATACAACGGTGATGCGACATTGTCTAGATGTAATTTTAGCCGCGACTATGATTCGGCGCAGGATATCTCGAACGTTGCCGTGCCCCTCTATGTGGCCACTAAATGGTGCTTTTCAAATCTAATAAAACTGCAGAATTTATATTGGTTTACTAGGCTAGCCACCTTAGATACTGTATGAGAGAGCTATGAAGACAAACAGCTTTTGAATTACGACGCGAAAAATGGCTGACCAAATCGTTTTCAAAGATACAGATCAGTGAATGATATATGTCCTAAGATATAAAGTACATTGGCGCTATTGGCAGTCTAAGGGTAAGCGGAGGACTGAACAAATTCGGAAGAGGCCCACAGGTCCACGCAAATTAAAAAAAAAAAAATATATATATATATATAGAATATTGTGATGTTTTATTAATCATTTACAATACGTTTGCACACTCGGCAGTGCTCGCCTGTACATATATATATATATATATATATATCAAGAAGATTAAGCGGAATACCGTGAATGAGGATAAAACAAAAGGAAAGCCAAGCAAAAACAGCGAACGAAAGAAAACGGCAGCAGCAGCAAAAGACGCCTCGCACAGTTTCTGTCTGTATAGCTGGCCTACAAGCCTCTCTCTGGCAGACAGCGAGGGCCGTCCGGTCACCATCAGCGGGAGTTGCGGGTTGGGAGCCCGCTGCTGCTGCTTGAGCATTGCCGCCCGTAAAGCTTTTCAACATTGCTCCTCTCTCCAGCGCAATGGCTCCTCTAAGCAGCGACAAAGATGGGGCGGAGGGCGGGTAAGTGGGGGAAGAGGGCGGGAGTGTATAGTATAGAGAGGTGGCGACGACAACGACGTGGGGATGAGGATGAGAAAATGGACGACGACGTAAAAGCTGCGGCAATGTCATAAAATAGAAGTCTAGGCCCCTGTCGGCCCAAGTTGGGGGTACCCAGTGGGCCATGAGTCGGTGGGAGAGATTGAGGGAGTGAGCGAATGAGCTCGGCACGATGGGCGTGTCGAGCTCGTCGTTCATAGAGGGTATAGAACAAATAGCTAACCAGGATGGCTTTCAGTCGCCCCGCTCCAGTCAGCGCCGCCAACAACAACAACGCCAACAATAACAACGCCAACAACAGTGAAGACGAAGTCTACGACGACCGACAGTGATGACGCAATGATGTTGGCGATGAAGTGCTCTACCTCATTTTGGACGTCCGCCCCCCCCGTCTCATCCGACACGCCGGAAATATAACCGGAAACTGTGTTGTCGCGCGGGCAGCGGCGGCGACGATAACCAAAAAGACGACGACAACAACAACAACAACAACAACAACAACAACAACAACAACAACAACAACAACAACAACAACAACAACAACAACAACAACAACAACAACGACGACGACGACAACAACAACAACAAGGGCAATAACAGCAGAAACGATGCGGCGGCAGCAGCAGAAGCCGCCGGGAAAGCAGTGTTACTAAGGAATGGCAGCATCTGCCCCGTGCCAGGAAGGCAGGCAGGCAGACAGGCAGATTGATACTCGTCAACAGTTCTCTCAGAGATAGATATAGGTTGCCTTTGTCACAACGGCACCATCTAATTGAGGTGGGCAACGTTTTTAGACGTATTTATACAAAACAAGAAGAACACCATATTGCTATGGTCCTCATCGTCATGGCAACCTGACCGAAGTTCCTCGTCCTCGGTGTGTGGTCTCCGTCTGCTAGCTGCGTTCTGCGGTCTCGGCGCCTGACCCGGCATGCCCACGCCTTCAGCATCTCGCCAGTTCTCCTCCACCCTCCGCCTCCCCCGCCTGTTTCTGGTCATCGTTTATTTCCAAGGCGTTTCCTCTATGCCTGCGATAACATCTTCAGCTGGACAAACTCCTACAAAAAAGTCGTGCCATATCCTGCCAAAAATATCCTGCCATTCTGATTGCGTTATGGTCAGTCGTGGCCTCAATTTTGCAAGGACGCATTATTATAGGTTTATGCCAAGGACTTGTTTCTTGAGTTTATTTTTCGTATATTACAATATGCATGTGGGGCACATATTATGGAAGGTTAGCTATGCCAATGGGCCTAGCGGGTGTGCATTGTGACAATCACGTGTCCGCTTCGTCTAGGCTAGGCCGAGACCACTTCAGAAGAGTGCCACGAACGGATGCTGCGTTTCCACGTTGTACGTCAAGATCCAGACGTTGTTTAAAGAAGGACGACGATCTGCTATCACCGGTTGACATATTTAACATAGTGCCGACTTTGTGAATTAGCTGTCTGGTCCGAACACCAGGAGCACCCAAGGTCTCAAACGCGAGAGGCCAGAATTCGTGGGGATACCCAATTGATGAGTATTTTCTTAGCTTGTTGGTCTCCGCAAGATGGGCTGCATAACCAGCTTCGGATGCGCCGCCACCGACCATAGAAGGTGCTAGGGAGTCGGTAACGGTTGCATCCCAAACCAGCATTTTGCCTCGCTCGAAGGGTGTAAGTGTCATCCCATCTGGACGCCTGCCGTCTTCCGCACAGAGGCCCGTGGGTTCAAGGATGCACGGACGACCGCATGACCTAAGGGCTCTGCTGAAGGTATCATTAATAGCGGCATGTCTAGAGCGTCGGCCTGCGCTGATGATACACGACAGGCCGTGATGTCCCAGTTTGTCGACGGGGTGACCACATTGACACCGATGCGGGCTAACTAGGTCTGTCCCTAGTCGTAGGCCTACTGCTATGCGAATCGTCTCGTCATCGAGAAGGGTACCTATGGGTGCACTGGGAAGTGCGTGTAACCAGGCGCCTGAATCCTTGGCGGACACGGCGTTTAGGCGGGCTCTCGTCGTGTCGTCGGCAGCCTCATTAAAGAGACGTCGTTGTACCTCAGCGTGCAAAGGGGCGCTCCAGTCACGTTGGGATAGTACGTTGTCAGGCCTGCCTCCGCAGCGGGCCTCAAGATTCTCCTGAAGCTGGGCTAAGCGGCTTCTAAACTGGCCGACTCCTGGTGTATCTAGAAGGGGGATTGTCCTGTTTTCTGCGCTTAGCATTGATGAGACTATGGCAGGACCGGCCAGGGTCTCCAAATTCGGAACCCCGAGGCCCCCTTTAGAGACGGGCAGTAATGCCTGTTGCCGTGCGCTAGATGGTAGAGATGTGTTTAGCAGGGCCTCGAGGGTAGACAGTGTCGATTCGTTGAGCGCTTGCAAGTCCTCGGCCCGATTAGATAGGTCAGCTCCTCGAAGAGGATGGAGGACTTGTTTCTTGTGTTACCCACTTGTGTCATTCCAAGAATATGAAGGGCGTTTCTTAAATGTACTAAAAAAAAGTAATTCTAAACAGTTAAATTAAACAGAAATATTTTGAATAGTAAACCTAGAATAGTGACAATACTACCTGGCCGTAAGCATGATTATAACGGCGTCAATAATAATGATGATGATAGTTATGATAATGGTTGACATACCTGTTGTTTCCAGGCGGCCACTAGATATGGCAAACTATTTGTTTCCATGGAAATTGACAGACATATAGTGTAGCGGGGTATGCACCACCCTGCACACTTTATGCTGTCATGTCGGCGGAAATCTATCTCAATATTTTCTCACTTGCAAAAGCGTTTCATTCAATGGTGCCAATGCGGCGGCAAAAAGTATGTCCGTTTGTAATGAATCTCTGTGCAGGTCGTTGTTGGCTGACTATTAGTGCAGCCACTAACCTGACAAACTTGCTGTAGCAATCTTTGTAAGAAAATTCGTGCGAACACGAACAATGAACCATTTTAGCCTTTAGGGCCGTTATCAGTTCCTGTGAGTCTTGCGGACTTCAAGCCGCGTATAGATATAATGTGTCAAAACGACGTTATACTATATATATATATATATATAGAGAGAGAGGGGGTGAGATGGGGCGAGATAGTCCTTCTCACCACACTTGCTTGCACACAGAATGCGACAGAATTATCCAGATGCTCCGTTTCCGTTGTAACAAATTACAAATATGAGGGAGGTTTGTTTGCCGCATTACTAATGCCGGGCATGATCTATGCCTGATCGGCTGCAAAGCTACTATAACTGTAAAAAAAACTATATATATATATATATATATATGTATGCATATTCTGCACGTCGTATCACGTTGGCAGGCCAAAAGGTGAACCAGCGGGTTTATCGTGGCAGTGCTTTTCAGGCTGCATGCCACCGTTTGTCGTCGAATAATGAAATTCAAACAAAGAGCAGCGGCGGAAGAACACGCATGAGCGCGTTCACCGGCGGCGGCTGGGCTGGTCACACACGGAATCGTCCATTCCATATGATTGAATTTCGCCGCGCCATGATTCCGCCAGCGATGTTTGCTCGGCGCGATTATTATTCGCTGTCCGTTCTGCGCCCACCGGGTTGATTCGTGTTTGCTAACAGTTACCGTGTTCTGTCCGCGTTTGCGCCGAACGTCGTGCGTCTGTCTTTGTTGTCATTGTCCCCGGCGTCGTCGTCGTCATCACCATCAAGGTTATCCTTGTCGCTATCAGTGCTTCCCTTGTTGCCATATTTTCGTTTTCGCCATGAGCCCCGTCCCAGCGGCCAATGGAACCCGCCTCCTTGTGATGAATGATCTATCTAGCCCATCTTAATTCTCTCTCTCTTGAACTTAAGGATCTAGGAGGAGCTAAACAGAAAGCTGAGCGGGTTGGCGAGCACAAGACTCGGGATGCGGGGCGTTTTGGAGCAGTAAGTTGCTGCTACCTCCTCCTGCTGGCACTCCTGAACAGCAACAATCACTATGCGCGGGGGAACGGGGTGTGAGTTTACGTTTAATAATAGTTCACTCCTATATGTAAGCCGTCCCTGTGGGCACCATGTGGTGAACTAACATAATGGGCCCGACAACCTACACCAAACGAGTTGTGTGATAATGTTCAGAGTAAAAGGGTACACTGAGCTACAGATAAAAGGTCCCATTTGCTTGGGCGCCGGTGATTTTCTAAGGAATATTGTGAACCGCATAGGAAAAAAACAATGGCTAATCAAAGCAAGGCCTCGTTTTTGAAGCATATGCTGTCTTTTTTGTCTGTGGCAGCAACGCGACTTTTAAGCGTTGGACGAAAGCGCGACAATCGACGGAGGACAAATCTATAGCAGACCTTCACATTTTAAAAATTTTTAAACAATACTTTTTTGATGAATTATCAATATAACAATGCAAATTAAAGCGATTTTAGACCTTAAGAATGGTAGCCGGGGATCGAAAACACGGCTTCTGTGTCTATTAGAGTTGCTGGCCATCTTCTTCATTCCATCCTTCATACAAAATACGTAATATTATATAATATTTAGTAAGGCCAGTAAGAATAACTATATGTTGGACGGTGGAAATACATATTGCATGTAACTGCATCTTCCACAGTGGCCGCGCCGTCCAGATGCGGCGGCGGACACCGAAATCTGGTGAACGCGCTCCGAGAAAAACCTTGTCGTAAGAAAATGCGATGAAGCGGAGGGGTTTTCTTGGGTAGAGGTTCAGAGGGTTATGGTTCTGCGCCCACAGCTGCTACTTCTGCTCGAACTAGCTTTTAGGAAAAGCTTCCTCAACCTACTTGTGCCCACAAGGGAAAAAGGGTGGTTATCACGGGGAATTTTAACGCCGCCGGGATACTTTGGGATAGTCGAACAACAACCCGGGAAAGCCCGGACGCTGCAAGAGTGGATAGCCGAAAATAACTGAAAACAAGGTGGGTACTTTTGCGGAAGAATATCCACCCTCCGCCAGAGAAACCAGACGGCTTTTATGAACCTCACTATGGTTGCCGACAAAGCGACACTCCCTCTGACAGCGGAGTGGTGAGTGGCGGATGAAAAAGCAAAAGGTGGCCGAGGTTCATTAAAGCCTTCAAGACCGCACTTCTAAGGGAGGGAAAATATCCGAAGACCTGAAAACGGGCCAGCTTTGTGCTGGTTTTAAAGCCAGGGAAGAGCTTAGTAAAGGGGGCCGTCGGCGTTTTTGGCCTGTCAGCCTACTGAACGCTTTGGGCTAAATGGTAGAGAATGTCCTAGTCTACCGCCTCAACAAGGACATCGACGCCAAGAAAGCGCTTTCGGGGGCTCAGTGCGGATTTCGAAAATGTTGCTGTACGCTCGGAGACTCAAAGAAAATACTGGAACGGGCAAGTGAGAACATCGCGACGATCCTGAGAATAAAGGGCATCGTGCTCTTCATTTTCCTGGGTGTCAGAAAAGCTTTCAACAAAATGAATGGAAAGTAACTGCAGCGATGACGAGGAACTGAATCTCGAGATAAATAATCTCCCGAATGGGGAGGAGACGCTGACGTACTTCGACCATTTCGCACTCATGGTTACGGCTAGGACTGAGTCAGCCCTAGAGAGCGCCGACAGTAATGCATTGACCCGTGGAAACGAGGACGGCGACAAATAGGGGAGCACTAAGGTCAGCCTAACGGGCGCTGGTGGTCAGGGTAAGAATGCTTTCGACCGGAGCCTTCCTAATCGTAGCCAATATGCTACAATGGGACCTCTTGCCGAAGAAAGAAACAAGCGCTTCCTAGACGGGGGTTTAGAACTGACCATTGCGATCTGGCAGAAGGAATGGGCGAAGGTAAAACCCGCGGCGGCCAAAAGGAGCTGGACCAAGAGTCTGACACCAGACCTCAAAGTGTGATACGATTGACAGCATGGCAAGCTATCCTTCGTACGACGCGAGTGCTGACCGAACACGGTCCGTTCCAAAGCTACATGATAAGGAATAAAAAGCCGAACAGTGACATCTGTGTGAACGTGCGGCTGTGGTGAGCTGGACAACGTAGAACACACCGCTGCGGGGCTCTCAGGGTAACACGGGACGGAGGTTCCACCGTCGAGAGGGGCCTCTTGACGATCAGAAAGATTTTTGACCACATGCTAAAGTTGGCAAAGGCGTGGAAAGGGGCGACGAATTAGTTCGACATTCAAGGGGACCCTGGAAAAAGCCAAAAGGGTGAAATTCGAGCGATACAATGGTCAAGACGAGATGCCCAGAGAAGGGGGGGGCTCTAAGGGAAGCAGCCGGGTCCTCGAAGTCTCACGCACTAACTCAGCCCGGTTAAACATTGTAGTCGCCTTGGTAACCTTGGCTTTTGACCATTTTTTGTAAGGCTAATGCCCGTGTACGGTTTTTCATGTCATGGCTAAGATTTAAGCCACTCCGGCATTTACCTTGTCCAAATTGGAAACCATGCAAACCAATTTAAGAGTGGCCGGTCTGGGTTTCAAACCCAGTCCTCCCGAATGCAAGCAAAGGCTTTGCCACTACTTGCCATCTTGCTCGGCTGCACCTAGATGGGCCGAACTACGTGCAGAAAAAGAGGAGAGCCGGAAACACATAGAACTCAAGACAATTTAGTGAATATCTGTAGATGTCTGTGTCTCTGCTCTTGTGGACGAGTAAATCGGGCCGAGGGCGTCGTTAGTGTAACGTTAAGAGGATAAACGGCCCGTAGTTCTTTTGCGTAACTCGGTTGGCGGGATTTGCCAGTTATCGTAGCCGGCTGCGCCCAGAGCGTTACTGATGCGTCATTACACATTTCATAATGACATTTTGATATGACTTTTATGCGCTTAGCTAGCCAGATCCATGTTGAATACTCCACAGCTTTTAGACTAATTATACTTATGAGAAGAAGAAGAAAACGAAGAAAAGAAAGTAATGAGTAAAGGTTTAGCGTGCGTTAGAAATTGTTCATTGTATTTACGTTCATATGTGTATTGTGAAAGATAAATGAAACGCACTCAGTTTTCGCTGCCCGCGGCCAAGTCTAATTCAGCCCGTCGGCTGTGGTGGTGTTGCCAGCCTAGACTGATTGGTTCTTTTTTAAAAGCCGGGCGCTGGTTTTGACGCCGCCTTTGCACCGGGGGCTCTCCAATCGATTGTCGTGGAAGTGAGATTGAGATGGTGGTCTTCGTCCGCGACGACGATGCTGGCCATTAAGCGTTAGCGACAGCAGTTGGCGGCAGAGATTGTCGGAAAGGTCGCTGCTCGGGCACTCCAATGTCTGCAAGCGAAGTCTGGCGAAGAGATCGTGGCGTGGGGGGGGGGGGGGTGAGAATGACGTCGACGGTCGTGATAATTTGCAATGCAAAATTTCAACTAATCTCTTCGATGAAACCGCCGCTTCCATCGATGGAGGAGGAGAGGCTCGCACAGTTGCTCGCTTCCAGTTAGTTGGGTGGTAGCTGTTCGGGCAGAGAAGATAGCCTACTACTCTTCTCTCAGGGTCTCTCTGTTAGCTGTTCCAATATGTCGATTTCTATCTATTTAGTGCATCCGTATGTTTCTTCCTTGCCCCGTCTCGCTCTCTCTCTCTGACCGGTTAGTTCGCTCGTAGAAGTTCATCGATTGTGCTGTCAACCCCATATGCATTCTTACGATCAACCGTCAACCAACCTACCACCGCCTGTCTGCTCGCTGCTGTTCGTCTGCCTAGTTGTGACTGCGGCGTTGATATGGACAAAGAAAGGTCCTTTCTAGCAGGACGCATGGCGGCTGAAGCCCGTTCCCGTTTCAGAACCAGGACGACAAAAATCATCTACCATCTACCGTCGTCAGAATAATCATTTTCATTATTAATATTATTATTATCGTCGTCACCATCGCCGTCCCCACAGTACCCCCCGACACACCCCAATACAACCAACTAATTAGAGCGGACCGTTTGAAGCTTGCCAGCAGCTTGGCGTTACAGCTTGGTGCGGTATTGCCCCACTTGCACACACAGACACACACACATATCTGCAAATAGATAAATAGATAGATGACAGCGCTGCAAAAACAACCGAGATATTGTCATAGTCTGCGTATGCCGACAATCTAGACCGCATATCACCGCATAGGCAAGAAAGGAAATAGCTAGGAAATCGAAAGAATACGTATGTAAATTGTGGAGAGCGCAATATTCGACATTGTCACATATCCTGAACGGCTCGTTTATCGAAATATCGTTACTAAAATCAATATCGATGAGCGATATTGTTAGCCTACAAAACGTAAAGTTTTCGGGCTGACTCTTAGCCAAGATTTAACGTCCACGGGGCTGTTTTTCACATTTCTTCATAGACGGACCCCATAAATACAAATATGCAACGGTGGGCTCGAACCTGCGCACCTATGTGTCTCCTTCGGTTGCGAGGCGCAGAGTTAAGCCACCACGCCACCGGGCTCTACTAGACTACAAAACGATATATGAACAACTGTACCATACTATCGATTTGCGGTGAATAAACCGATAACTATATATATATATATATATATATATATATATATATATATATATATATATATATATATAAGTTCATGTAACAGAGGTTCTTTCGAATCGAACGGAAACTATCGTGACGGAGTTGGAACGGCTTGCAACAGACGAATACACTGCGGGTATGACTGGCGATCGGCGATGTTTTTTTCTATGATCTGCCATGACAGCAAACACGTGCGGAACTGCAAGATAGGCGACGTCGAGGCTATAATATACAGTCTTGACGCAACCGGCTAGAACGTGCTTTGCCTCGTGCCAGGTCGTCAATCAGGCGGTTATATACGCCGCCTTTGCTGCCTACGTTATGGGACAAACAAGTGAGCAACACGAAACAAAAAATGCGCTCTTCGTGTTGATATTGTTGCTGTTGCTGTTTTTTTTTTGCACTACTACTATACGTAAATATCACACAAGGCAAGTAATAGTACAACATCAGACACGACGACGCTCGATGCATCTGCACGACTATATCTAAGCACGACTACGCCGATCAGCATGCAGCAAAAGAGTGACGACGATTCCGTTGACAGAACGGAAACACCCGATAGATCGAAGTGTTCGTCGCATGTGCCGCATTTCCAGAGATTAGATTCCAATTAGCTAATGTTTGCCTACTACAGTGAGCGCAGTTTGATTCTCAATGATGACAAAAACGAACACGCTCTTCTTGCTCTCGCTCGCCACATTTGGATCGTTCGGCGGCTGGAGCCTAGCTGGCTGGCTGGGGGGGGGGGGAGCGGGCAAATATTCGTGCTTTCATGCGGAACACTGAGCAGCTCGATATGTTCACGACACGTTTCGGTTGGCCGAACCGGGACCGGGACCGAGACCGAGTTCTGCGCTGGGTCCTCTGCTGGGCTGCACGGCTGCCTCGACCAGCCGCAAAATGAATCGTGGCCGTGTCGTAAAACCGGCGAGTGCTACTGCCACACGCGCTCGAATTGCAGACGCCGCGCTACTCGGCGAACTCTATCTATGCACGTTTGATTTCGGTGCACATGATCTATATATATATATATATTTTTTTTTTAACACTCAATAGATACAGCTTTATTTGCTTATATATGAGAGGTAATATTTTTCTAATGTATTTATCTATATATATATATATATATATATATATATATTTACACTAAATAGGTACATCTTTTTTGCTTATATATAAGAGGGTATATTTTTTATTGGGGGTATTATATGTATATATATATATATATATATATATATATATATATATATATATATATATATATATATATATATGTATATATATATATATAAACGATGTATATTTTATTGCACCGTGATCTCCCAATACGTGATTCTTATCGATAAAGTCGTGTATGCTATTTCTTCGGGATATGTCAATAGGAGGGGGGGGGGAAGGTTCGAGCCTATATGTTTGGAGTGGTGGTTGGTAGGCGAATACTAGAATACATACGTTTTAATTTATCTTTTCGGCCGCATTTATAGTTATTGTGGTTTTTATTTGGTTAGAGCCAAATTTAATTCAACAATTCATATTACAATCCTGTGTAAGTAAACGTTACTGTAGTCATACTGAGCTCATTTAGGCGTTCTTCAGTAGATGACTGTGTTTAGCAAGGCAATGCTCGCTCGGAGATTCAATAACCAAGGAGGAAGAAGAATTAATTCTACGCGAGCACGATTCGGTTCTATACATGGCAACGTCTCAGTTCTTTAGAATCGTATAGCCGTCAATCAATCGCCAAGTGGTGGAGGTTTCTGGTCAGCGCGGCTATTCAGGACAAACAACTTTGGGCAAATGTGACGGCGTAATCTAGAGGGCTAGTGCGCTAGTCATTGTTGTCATCTACCCATAGACTGGGCTATCGATTTTCATAAATCTTCTATGAGCGATGCTCATAGAGAACAGATGGTAAACCGTGCGGCAAAAAGTTAATGGCCATGCTGCCACAAAGGCTGCCAGGGAATTCGTAGATATCTCAACATGTCTGGCCTTCGGAGCATTGAAGATGTGCCACACGGCGATTCCAAGCCCGGAGAAAACGGGGTATACTCTAGAATTTAAAAAAAATCTTTAAAGACTGTTTCTAATTGCAGGTGTGAATAAATCAAATAAAAATGCACACACGGACATCATCGCAGGAAACTTGTCTGCAAGTGTGGGCCTGTAGTGTAGGACTCCTACCTACTGAGGCAGAGACTCCTGCATTTGCTTGCAGATGCTGGGTAGATCCGCGCCCAACAACGGTGATCTAAGTCACTCTCATCCTCAAAGTACGCTCTCTGTCACCAAAATCACCAAGATCGTGAAGTGCCTTGGTGTCACCTTAGACATAGGCCTCGCGGGAAATGCCTACATTAAAGCTATTGCTAAAAGATTAATGCCATATCCATAGTACTGCTCAGAACTCTGCCCCACTCTAGCGGATTATGAGAAGCGTCTCCTCGAATCATCCGCCGACGTATCCACAGCCGTCTACGCAGCATCTCGGCAAACCTCCGAGCCCCAGACCTCGCGTAATCGTCAACTGCTCAGGTCGGCCCAGCGATCGGTAGTACTCATGGCCAGCCGGGCCTACCGAACTGTCAAGACGGAAGCACTGCTTGTCATATTCAGGATGATTTCCTGGGATCCTTTCGCAGCCCAACGCACCATCCTCCGCCTGGACGACGATCTGGACAACGAAGCAGTAATCTAAGAAGTACCCCCCAGCTATCAAATAGGACCACCCTAGGCTCCTAGAGTCATCACTTAACGGAGAACCTAAACACTGGTATATTGGCTTGGGCATCGGCTCCCTCTCGCACTATGCGATGCAGGCGTTTACCGGATACGGTTTGTTCCGGACCTCTCTACAGAACATTGGCAAATCTGACTTGGATATATATGTCCTCTGCACATTGCTGGTTGGGCGAGTCAAATCGGTGTTGCTTAGACCGATACTGTGCTCAGGAGCGTTGCCACTCTGCTATCCGTTCCATGTCAACCACAGCTATTTAGGAGACACCCAGTCACTGGCTGGGGTAGTTCTTAGTCGTCGCGTTTACATACGTTATGTCTATGAGGGCATATTTACACCTCTATTTACAGTTTGTTATGCACACAGTGAACTTTACACAAATGCACATCCAAGAAGCCGAGCCAAGTCAAACCAACAATCAGCTAGAATCACAGATCGGTAGGTTAAGCGACGTTCAAATTTCGCATAGTTTTCAAACGTTTGCGTTTTAAAAGACTTAGGAACCTCTTTTTGTTAACTTGAGTTTTGCCCTCGGACGAAACGGGCTACCTACCGCTAGGGCCATTGAGTGCGATTCGTCAGCTCGTTTCTGTAGATTTCAGCAAAGTTTTATGGAGCGAAGCCAAACACGACTGCATCGGACGACGTACAGAAGTAGACTGAGTCAAGTGCCTACGGGCTTGATATCACCGTGTGTCAGTGCACCGAGCGTCGGACATGTTGGCATACCGAGGGTTACCCCAACAGTTGTTGTTGACCTCGTCAGCTTGGACTAAAGGGCTACTGCGCTGGTCATGGTTGCCATCTATCAAGGTGTCACTCTATTGATTCGATCTCTGTTGTTGATAAAATTTTCGTGTAGCGATGCTTATTGAAAGTAGATAATAAGCCACAGCGCCGGGAATCAACGACTATGCTGCCACAAGAGCTGTTGGAAAAGCTCTTGATATCTCAACATTTCTGCTCATGCTGCCGCTCTAAGCGTCCCTGATTAGTGCATTATAACTGTACACGTCATATATATATATATATATATATATATATATATATAACGGTTATTTGCGACACACATTGTAATGACAAAATAAACTTAACACAAGAGTTTTGCCAACTTTATGTTTGACGACGCCTACAAGTCATGAATCAATAAACATCCTCACAGATATTCAGTTTAAGACGCCTGCCAATGCACTTATCAAAGGCGGAAGATATTTTTAATTATTTTGCACAAAACCATTCACTCTTGTCCGCGGCACCACAAATACATAATCGCCGTAAAGTTGCAATAACAGTATATATATATATATATAACCAAATTAAAGGTGTGTTCCACTCGGCCCCACTTTTCGATGCTTTTAAATATTTAAACCAATGAAATAAATGATAATAATTAATATTACTTTTTAGCAAAATTATTTAAACATTTTACAACATATATATTTATTACATGATCAGATCAACCCCGGTAGATCACTGCTTAAAGAGAGTAAGCCTAGCACCGCGGCTTCATTTCCACGTTGAACTTCAATTAATATTATCTGCGGCAAATATTTTCCCGCCCTCTTCTCATCATTCTCATTTGTCGTTTTGGTCTATCTTTCCAATTTCTTTCATATAAGATTCAGATTTGCCTGTCACTCCCAATGTTTTTTATAATACAACCAGTTACAATCGAACAGCATTTGCTAATCTCAAAGCTCGACTCCTGTAAGACGGCGTCAGCGTGTCCCACACTGATGCGTCTCATACGAGGGCCTTTACAGAGGACCGCGGAACCGAGGTCGTCCCGTCTGGCCATGGGACTGAGCCCGCTGCCAGACCAATTGGCTTCTTCTTGCAGGGCACATTAGCGGGTTGTAGTGCCTTTGTAGCGGACGGCGTGGCGCAAGTGTCCTCCGCAGCTTCTAGAACAGCTGATGCCATGTTCTCCCATCGGCGACACCATGGTGTTAAAAAGCGAGCAAGTATAATGTCCATATGCAGCCACCCCTAACCGCAGCCTAGCACCGATGCGAAGTGTTGTATCGTCCAGCATCGTTTCTACTGCGAGGGGATGGTTTTAAGCCATTTAAAGCTCGATTCCTTGAAAGCTGCTAGAAGGCGCGCCTCGTCAAGTACATCGGGTGTGCCATCCAGGAGTTTCGGTTAACTGGCTTCGACTATGACAGCATCCAGGGCGGACCGGTGTGTGTCATCAGGCACCACGCGGTGACAGGCGACAAGCTTCTCTTTCTTGGACTCCAAAAGTCGTTCTAGGAAAGGTTTGACGTTCGAAGGAGATATTGATGAAATCCATTCTTGAAGAGTGGTGATTGAAGCCAATAATGTGGTGTGGATCAGATCCGTTGTACGTCAGATTTCTAGAGTTCCGGCTGAGGTGGAAAGGATATTAGTAGCATATATATATATATATATATATATATATCGCTATGGTTTGAGCTACATCCGCTATCCGAATGAGTGTCAACATACAAAGCTCAAGACGACGTGACACCTGCGTCTTTTTTTACTGTATTGTGTGTAGATTTCTACACACAGGCGGTTAACGGGTGGCGTTTTGCTAGACTATCGTTGGCCTGCTTCTTAGCGCTGCCGTCAATGGCTTGGCGACTCACGTATCTCATCTCTCTATTTGGGCACTTTTATCTAGCAAAAAATACAACTTGATATATATATTGGTGTACCTCAAGGGGGATGTTTATCCCCCCTTCCATATATCTATATAGTTCGTAACTTTTTATTTAACTCGTAACGGGGTTAACAATTGTCCCCTAGCGAATCAGCCCTAGGTCCAGGCCTGGTGTGGACCACCTGGACAAGGTGACAAGCACCGCCGTGGCGTTTCCACGTTGTATATCCAATGATAGCCTTTGCCGAAAAAAATCACCAGCGCGTGGGTCCCCCGTAGTCAATCTCAGACACTTGCTTAGTAATAACTCCCTCAGTAATTTGAACTGAAAGGTCTCAAATGCAAAAGGTCGAAAGTCCATAGAGTCTCCAATATGTGCATACTTCCGACACTTATATCTTTCCGCCGCAAAACAGCATAACCAGCCTGGGTAGCGCCGTGACTGACCATTGAAGGTGCTAAAGAGTCAGTCACGGTAGCGTCCCAGACAAGTGTCTTCCCACCTTCAAAAGGGTCATCCCATCAGGTCGACGAGAGTCGTCTGTGTACAAGCCTGCGGGTTCGAAAACACAAGGGTAGCCGGAAGACCTTAGAGCACGGGCTAGGGTATCATTTAACGCAGCATGTCTCGTCCTACGGCCTAAACTGCGGATGCAAGATAAGCCATGGTGACCAAGAGGTGAGACCTTTTCGCCACAGCTGCACTCATGTTCCTCGACTAGAGGGACTCCAAGGCGGAGCCAACGCAGATCCTGACGACAAAGTCATCTAAGAGAGTTCCAACGGGAGCACTTGGTAGGGCATTGAGCCATGCACCAGCACCACTAGATGAAACTGCTCGGAGCCGTGCTTTTTCCACCTCGTCTTCTGTTGAATTAAAAAGATTGGCGAGTCGTATATCCTCCAACGGCGCGGTCCAGCTTGCCTGGGAAGTAGGTTCTTCTGGAGGGGGTGCTCCAGTGCGTGCCAAGAGACACTCCTTAGTATCTTCTAGTAGAGAACGTAACCGCTCGACGGCTAGGAAGTCTAGTATCTTTGACGCCCTATGCCAGGTACTAGACATTGAAGCGACTACCGCGGGACCTGCGATCAAGACAGCGTATGGAATGCCTAGGCCTCCTTTTGCCACTGGCAGAAGGGCTTGTCTGCGGGCTGTCTCTGGTAAACCTAGGTTAAGTAAGGAAGACAGGTGGGTTCAACGTGTGGGTGTTCAATTGTTCTAGAATATTTAAATCTTGCGTTAGGTCAATCCCACGAAGCAGGTGGTTTACCCGTGCTAAGACCTTAATAAGAACAATCCCCTGTATGCACCCAAAAGACCCAAGCGGCTTGAGGAGGATTTTAACTTATCCACCCAGCCAGATAACTGTTCTTTCTTCCCGTCATCAAAAAGTGATGCAATGCCTTCCTGCAATGCCGTCGACTGCTGTCGACGGCATTGCACGAAGGTGTTCTGAAAACAACTTGATTCTCTCACTCTCTAAATTTATTGTACTGAAAAATGGTGCACTTGAGTTTGACTATAAAATTTACAACTGCATTTTACCGACCCTCTCTTATACACGGGACTTAGGCATATATATTACGTCTGATCTCAACTTTAGCCTTCACATTACCAAGGTTGTGAAGACATCTCTGCGCATAATAAATACTATCGTCCGCTGTTTCATTTTAAGGACTCCTCATGTCTACATTCGCCTTTACAAATCTCTTGTTCTTCCTAAACTCACATATTGCTCCCCTGTCTGGGAGCCTTATCTGTCCAAATATAGGAAGTTGGTGGATGGCGTCCAAAACATGTTTCTAAGACGCCTGTGAATCAGGTGCCCCCACAGCGTGTTAGATGACGTTGTTCCAAGTATTGACTCACTTTTCATGCAGTGCAACTTATCTGTTCTACATCAATTACGAAAATGTGACTTGTTAGGACACTTTTTTGATGTACGCTCCAATAACCTAAAAAGTCAACGATCAATCACCTTAAAAGCCATGGCCCGCGGTGAATTCGTGAACGGACTGTTTGCTTGGCGTATGGCCAAATGGGCCCATGCTAATCCAAATAGCGCTCGCCTATTAGATGATTAGTCACGATTGTCTTACAGAAGTATGTATATTGATACCAACCCTTTTATGTGAAATAAAAGTGATGTTATGTTATATATATATATATATATATATATATATATATATATATATATATATATATCGACTGTAGTATGTATTCATATATCTGTATATAAAAAATAACTACGTTTACAGAGCAAATTATACAGACGTGTCAAAATAAAAGGAAAGCGCTCATGTGCACTCTGGTCTATCGGGTTGCTCAGGAAGCCTAGCATTTTTATCTCTCATTTTTATTCCTATGCTTCACAGTATGCACGTCAGTTCTAGTAAAAGTAATAATAGTACTTTACTCGGTTTTGCTTGTCTGCCAACACTGACAATTGCCACCCGCTATGATGCACCGCAGCAGACGCCGCGTAGGTTGCAAAGAGGCAGTCTCCCAAAAATGATTTTATTGTGGTGGGCTATGACACCACTCGTTTTCAGTTCACACTTTAAACGGCCAAGCATGTTAATTTATAAATCAAAATTGTGCATATATATATATATATATATATATATATATTTGCATGTGTATTTGTGGCGTCTAATTCACTGGCTTAGTGTGAAGCCATTGACAAGAAAGAAGAAGAAAGAAGACGCTCAAATTAATCTTGCGGGTTTTACATGGCTTCCGCTAACCCGTAAAAGCTTTTGCTCGAATTCAAGACGAAGAAGCCATGAGCCTTGAGTAAAAGCAGCAACCAAATAATTACGACAAGCAGCTGCATCAACAACAACGACAACAACAACAACAACAACAACGACAACGACAACAACAACAACAACAACAACAACAACAACAACGACAACGACAACAACAACAACAACAACAACAACAACAACAACAACAACAACAACAACAACAACAACAACAACGACAACAACAACAACAACAATTACCACTACAATGCACAGCAGCAGCGGCAACAAAAACAACACTAACGCCCGGGTAATGTCGGGCAAGCAGCCGAACACCCCAAACACATCCCCGTTAGTGCTATATCTATTGTGTCCCTGTTGGAAACGTAAGAGAGATAGAGAGAGAGAGACCAGACCTAGAACGTGGCTGCTATTTGCTCACCACCATCGACCCCAATATTCCAGATCGACGGAGACGACGACGACGAGGACGACGAATTGGCCCGCATCGAGCGATAAACCAAAGTCAAAGTAGGCCAGCAGCAGCAGCCCGAATCAACCCAAATCCTTCACAGCCTTCGTCCCGGAGCCCTACTCGGGACGGGACACGGGACCATTTAGACGGTGGTTGGGGTGTTTTGTCGTTTCCCAACCTCGAATTCAAGCAGTAAGAGACAGAGCAAGAAGAATAAAACCAACAACAACAACAACAAAAACAACAGCAGCAACAACGACAACAAAAACAACAGCAGCAGCAACAACAACCACGAGCCGAAAGGCCACGCTTGCCAGCCTCGTCTCACGGCTCTCCGGCAGAGCCGAGTTGCAGCACCAATCGAAAACTCGGCCAACCGCTGCGCGGCCGTTCCTCTGGCCACTAGCTGGTACCAAGTAAATTGCTTGTGTAGACTTTTCTATCTAGACGTGCGTCTAGATAGATGGTCATGTATGTGTTTGTTGTTGTTGTTGTTTTGGAGAATCTATGTGTCTGTGTGTATCTGTATGTGTGTACGTACGTATGTGTGAGTAGACGTTTCGATGCGCTCCATTCTACCTGTTCGTCGCCAAAGCTCTCCGAGCTATAGAATCTGTAGCTCCCAGTAGTTGATTTCGTAGAATGCTGTGCCCGCCACGACAGCCCGTCACTGACTCAGCTGCAAACAGCTCTAAGAGAAGCAGTCTCCGTGGTAGGATCTTCAGTGGTAACAATACAAGTCTGCGGTGAAAGCAACAGCAGCAGCAGCCGCAGAAGCGGCGAAGTAGAGAAAGCCTCTCTCTGAAACCGTACAGGGCATCTGTTTTAATTTGCGAATGCGTACCCTGCAATCCTTGGCAGGAATCCAGTAAGCAGTTAGCCTGGCTGGCTGGCTGGCTGGATTCGAGTCTGTCGACAGGTGTATGTAGCGGCGGGCGTGTGTCGTCTTCGTCTGACAACAACGGGGGGAAGAGGCACTACTCTTTTGCTGGCAGCCCGAGTTGTATCAACGGCAGCAACAACAACAACAGCAACAGCAGCAACAACAGCAACAGCAGCAGCAGCAGAATAAAGCAAGGCAAACAAAGGAAAACATCGACCAAATAGGCAACAACAAATGCCAACGACGACGGCAAATACAGCAGCAGCAGCAACAACGACGACGATTGGCGCCGAGTTGAGGTGGGATCGGCGCGTAGGACCAACGCCGGGGTCCTGCCCGTTACGGATACCCGTTGGCTAGGGTGGCTAGCCGCGCAGCATGATATCCATGCTGCTTTTCTTCTTGCTTTTCACGACACCACAAGCGGTAGAGCGGTAGAGTCGCAAAAAAAGGACAACGAAGGAAAAGAGAAACCCACTGCAACGACGACGACAACGACACAAAAATCTTCAGCCATTACACTGATTCTTGATCCTGCCCGTCCTGCACGACCATACAGTGCACGCGCCGCTGGTGAACAGCAAAGCGAGCACAGAAACAAAGAAACGTATCCCTTCGGCGACGCCGGCAACAGCGAAAGGCTTCGCCACCAAATTGGCTGGCTTTATTGGTTGGCGTCTCCCGCTCGGTGCTGCGATATTCTAACGCCTCTCCGTGGTGCGGCAAACAGCTATTCGACGTTTCCAACTCTACCCCCCCCCCCCCCTGCCCAATCACCTACTCCCTGATTCTCTCTATATATCTCTATTCTCGTTTCCGTAGGAATAGGCATTGCGGCTGGCATATCGTCGTCAAGCTGACTCTGGTCGGTTACATAGCTGCGGCGACCAACGTAGAGACATTTAAGTCGGTCGCAGCAGCTATATATATATATATATATATACAACCGACATGAGGCGTGTAAAGATCTCCACGTGGAAACAAATGCGCAGTTACAAATATTAGTTATATATATATATATATATAGATATATATATATATATATATATATATATATACCGAGCAAGATGGCTTAGTGGCAAAGCCTTCGCCTTGCATTCGGGAGGACTGGGTTCGAGAACTAGACCGGCCACTCTTAAAGTGGTTTGCATGGTTTCCAATTTAGACAAGGTAAATGCCAAAGTGGATTCCAAATTAGCCATGACATGAAAAAACAACATTACCTATATTATTATGGTACACAAGCCTTACAAAAAATCCTTGAACAAAAAAAATCATATATATATCTATATATATATATATATATATATATAAATTTAAAGAAGTGCGCGTTGCCAATTGACGAAACGTCTTTGCGAATTCTCTTCTAAACGACTATGTCGCATCTTCTGGCCGGCGTTATTGAACCTACAACGTCAGACGTAGCCCCTGCCTTCTGTGTGATGTACCGCTGGCTCCGTATGTTTATAAAGCGATTCTCAAAGACGTGTGCAAGTAGGTAGCAATTAGACATTTTTCGTTTTGCGACTCGGTTTCTCTCTTCTAAGAATAGACCTAGACTAGGCAGTATACTTTCAGGACAATCGTCCGATACAGCATTTAGGCTGCCGAGACAAAAAGCAGTAAGTGAGTCCGGGAAAAAACAGTGTTTTCTAAAGTTGAATATGGACTCCAGGACTCTCAGAATTCAGGTGTGGAGAGAGTCGATAGCATATTGCCACTGTTTATCTTTTAGTTAATTTTGAGTGCACTACGCTTTAGCACCATGCATTGGTTAGGTGAGATAAGCATGCAATTTTCGTACTATAGGTAAAAATATAAATCTCTGTATGCGCGCGTCGAGTACGAATACAAAATGTATTTGCATGTCAACAGCAAAAATCAAACCCTTGAATAACGTGATGCATATATATATATATATATATATATATATATATTATTTACCACAATGTTACTTTTGTGCTTTCAGAATAGTATAAGGAGCGCTATTATATGAAATAAAATATTGTATAATAAACGAATATGGTAAATATTTACACGTACTACATCTATATACGTCACTTTGGGTTTCTTACTACCTTACTGCTAAGCTTTCGGTGCATCCGCAAGGTAAACATATTGTTCGCATGTTTTATAAGAACAAGTGCTTCTGCTTAAACTGTTATTCCACTACAAAGATTATTTCTGTTTATGAATAACAGCTTATATATATACCGTTTGCCGCAGATAGGGCTTATACAGCATTTGTCTTGGAGAGTGGTGATACGCCAAATATTATTATCAAGAGAGCCGTCTATCTCTTGTGTACTCTGGCGTCTCCACAGACAAAGCCTTTGTGCGCCACTGGAGAATCTCGTATCATTTTTCCTAGGAAAACGTTTTTATGTTAAGGGTAAACAGCCCCACACTCTGCAGAGCTCCTTTGCGCTTGCTGTCGTGTAGTACTGTAAAAGCGCTCTGATCTTGGATATCTAATCATGTAGCATGTTTTCTGCGCTGACATACAACAATACGGATTATTTGTTGCCCGTTTTGCTATCATATTATCCGACAGTAGCCTAGACCATACGTACTTACTTTACCGTAACAAAACCATAATAAACTACTCATGTCTCGTAGCATGGGTTTACTGACCCATACGTACGACTACCCGCACACATACCTAAGTACATGTATAGATATATGCACGCGCACACACTGATCTACCGGAAAGAAAATGAGTGGTGTACATAATGGGAACTGTAGAAATGCCGACAGCAGCATCAAGAGCGGCACCTTGTGGTCTTCGAGGCTGTGGTAGACGGAGCAGACGGGACAACTAGAAAGGCAAATATCTATTTCCCTTGGGGCAACCGACAATATGTTCCTAAGCAAAAACAGCAGACGTTTTGAAATCCCCGGCTCCCCCGGGCGGAAAAGCACCTTTGAAGCTTGCTAAAAGCAGCCAAAGCCGCGCCGCCTCCAAAGGAGTGGTCGTTGTTGTTGTTGTTGTTGTTGTTGTCGTCGTCGTCGTCGTCGTCGTCGTTGTTGTCGTTGTTGTCGTTGTTGTTGTCGTTGTTGTTGTTGTTGTTGTTGTCGTAGTTGTCGTTGTTGTCGTAGCGCTAGCAGAGTTAGAAGCGTAGGGAGCGATAGGCCGTCGGCAAGCGTTTGTACCGACTCGCCAAACGCGGTAAAGGACGGAAGTGCGTAAACGCACGACATGGGCAGGCAAAGAAACAAAGAAGGAAACACGCAAAAAGGATTATGTACATATGCAGAGAACGTTTACAAGAGACAGAGCTACAACTGTCAATAGCGACAGGTATTATATATATATATATATATATATATATATATAGAGTCGCGCCTATCAAATTGCACCACCTCGGGCGGCTACCGCCCTCACACTTGCCTCCCTCCCTTTCACTCATTCACTCACTCACTCATCGAGCCAGTCAACACTAGCAATCCCTCCCTCGAGAGGAAACTCGGATGTCGACCATCCATATCTGCAGTGGTGTCTTCTGTATGTATGTATGTCTGTCTGTCGTCTGCCCGTGTATTTGCCTCACTTTGCCGATATTGTTGTCTACGGTCGTCTACCGTCTAATACAAAGCTCATACCTATCCAGCCCATCATCATAAGCGCCAGCAAACAACACAGCACAGTGCCCAGCTGAAGGCGGCACGGCTGACGCGGCTTAGACACAAGCCCGCGGGACAGACAGACAGGCAGACATGTGGACGTATGTGGGGGGCGTTTCACCCCGCCTAGCCACAACAGCGGTCTTGAACCCCTTTCTGTCTCTCTCTCTCTCTCTCTTGTGTCCTCTGCATCCTGTGCCATGTCTTCAATTTCTCCCTCCATTTCCTCCGTTTCTCTCCGAGTCTATACATCTATTTGTCCCCTTGCCTGATATTCCTCTATTCACGCCCTTATTGCCTTTCTGCTTTTCGCTCGTTGTCGGCCTGCACTACCCCCAAGCGTCCCGCCGCTTCCACCTTTGGCGCTCTGTAGATGTCGCCTGCAGAGGCTACAAATGGGTAGACAGACAGACAGATAGATAGATAGACTGCCTGCTTACAGCTTACCACGCGATGGTGGCCACTACTGCTTCTGCTGCTGCTGTCGGGGCAGTTGGCAGTAGACCTGTCGCCGCAGGCATCGTCGGCGGGGGCAACAGTGGTAGCGGCGGAAATATCACGTCAACCGCCAATGCCACTACCACCACCACCACCACCACCGCTTGAAAGCCACTACCACCGCTGCTGCTGCTGCTACAACAACCCCCAATATCACCATCGCCCCCGGGTCTCCTCCCGGGGTCTCCTATCCGTCACCCTCACCCCGCCGCCTCGCAGCTGCCAGGCGCGATTGAGCACTGCCAACGGCTTGCAGCCGCCAATTGTCGCTAAGAGATTGCTGCGCTGTTTTGTCGAGCTTGGTGGTCGCTGTTGCAGCCGCCCTAGCGACGCCGACGACGAGTTCTACGATTATTAGGGGGGCTGATTCTTCTTCTACGTTTGCTACAATCATTGAGTTACTGTTGCTATCACAGGCCACTAAACACGCGCCGAAGACAGCGAGAGAGAGAGAGAGAGAGAGAGAGAGAGAGAGGCAGTTTTGTGGTAACAGATGAAGAAGACATGGCCAACCCGTATAGAGCAATTTGTGCCCATGCCACGATATCCAGATACAGCCAGTCAACCAGCCAGGCAGGCAGACAGGCAGGCAATCTGAAAATGCATCTTTCACGCCTCGTGAGAAGTTACAACACTAATATATCTATGAGAAAACGAGACGGAGAAAGAAAGAAAGAAAGATACCTAGAGTAGAGACCGCTTGAGCGCAGGCAGAAGCCATAAAATAGGCAAATATACACAAACGGTTCTATAAGAGGAACAGCAAACACGTACATGGCACGCCAGTATACGTTCAAATAGGCTCAGATTATTACTTCCGCGGGGGACCCTACAATAGCGGATTTTTAAACTCAGGGCGCGGCAAAATTAAAAAAAAATAATATATATATATATATATATTCTGGGCACCCCAAAACGCAGAATTTATAAAAACGTGCAACTGGGCTTCTGTTGAGCCCCGGCGCGTCTAAGAAGGATTGGCTTGACACGTAGGAAAGCTCTATAAACTCCACGAGCTTCTTTCACATCTCATTCACATTAACACATCTCGGATTCCTTAGTAACATTGCTGTAGTATATTTAAGATCTTCTAAGGGATCCTTGCCACGTCCATCTTCATAAGAATCAAACATCTAAACCAGGAGTCGAAGGCTGCGTGAAGTCTAACAATACCGCTTATAAGCGTGAAAAGGCTTGCTGAGGTAGAATGAGATAATTGCTCGAGGGCGGACTTGCTCGTGTTTACTCGCTGACAAGAATGACTTTTCAACATGCATTGTTGTGTCACATATACATATGCTTGATGACTCTACGGTTTTCGAAAGATGGAACGGTATTTGTCAAATCGACAATAGGGAAGAAACAATTGTGCGCGAGACGTACACGTAACACGGGCCTTTGCAAAAAAATACCCTGACCTTGGGTTACTTGTAGCCTTTACCAGCGGATCCCACAACTTCTGCAATCTTTTTTTCGTAAAGAAACTTGGCCCTTCCAGCGTTTCGCATGCCGGCGGCAACAAGGCGTGTGCATGCTTAACCTCAAGATATTTTTGGATAAATTTTGATAAGCTTGCATGACTGTGTAGTTCCGCGTAACCGTCAATGAAGTTTGTGAAAGTAACAGTACCGTCGCATACGAGCGACCGACCCTTTTTAAAAGGGATTAGCGCCAAAAGGGATAAACATAATTAAGAGTACGAGTCACAAATGGTGATAAAAATATTAAAGCTTACTTTGTAACTACGACTGTTGCCAACTTAGTTATATCGTACATGACTACCGATGTGCAACTCTATGAATACTAGAGAAGGTTAGATCCTATGTAAAGATATTGTCACGTCTTTTTGCTAGCACGAAATACAATTTAATGTACGTCTTCTTAAACACAAGATGTGTCAGTTGTTTACCGGACACTCCCTCCCTTGGTTTCGGACCTCTCGTGTAAAAACATTTCGAGGACAAATACGGGGGATTTCGCAGCAATGCCGGTAATTACGACCCACAGACATAGCAGACGCGTTTTCAGTACCCACAAGACTGACCAGACTTGCAATGCCTAAGTGCGTAAATGCGGAGACACGTCCTCACAGTTTTGCTGCTAATTAATATCCGTGCTGCAATTAGTACCGCAAATGTTAGCGACAGCGTACGCTCTACCACAATCATTCACTGACAGTACGCAGATGCATGCTTTTTTCGTTTAAATGGCGGCTCCCGAGCAGACTAAATACCTCATATAACTACTTTCTTCCTATTGAGTAAGGTAGAACTCTTGTTCTCTGTTCTCTTGTTTGAACCACAATCATTGTCAGGTTTCGTAGACAAATTCAACACTAGCTATAGTATATGCACAGTAAGCGACAGTTGTATGGCCCTGTCTCGCTAGGCAATTACAATGCGTGCCAACTTTGTATCGAGTAGAGAAGGGCCAATTGCTTGGAGCCCATTGCCGTTGTTGTTGTCGTTGTTGTTGTTGTTGTTGTTGCTGTTGTTATCGTCATCGTAGGATATGTTACACAGGTAACTCTGCAATAGCATTGGCTGCCGTTCGATGCCCACAGAAATACTAGTCTGTCACTCAGTCTAGCCACGCAAATTGGAAACGTGAACCCTTAGTTTAGGTCGGGTCATCCTTAACGACCACCAATCTTGGACTGGGGAACCGGCCGGGGGCGCCGCGTGGACCGGCCAACTTCGCAGGGTTAGCGGCGGTAGCAGCAGCAGTTGCAGACGAAACAGACACCTTGATGCCCTCTGGGCATCTCGAGGCACCGCCTAGCAGCAACCTCCGCTATCCGACTCCCACACTCACTGGCCTGCCACAGATAAGCTTGGCTCAGCGAGCTCGGTAATCACCGAGACCGCGACTGCGAGGAACCGCTGCAAGTAGGAGCTGCTGGGAAAGCCCCACTAACTTACGTAAGTTGGGACAGAGATGGGACGACCAAGTTACGCTAGGACGACCAAGTTCGTTCGCATCGTCTGACCGTTCGTTTGCCCGCGGATGTCGCTACCCGCCTCCAGTTGTGCCTCTTTCGCCGACCGCTTAGCTTAGAAGCTGGCCAGCTCGTGGCTCGGGACCTGCCAGAATGAGTTATTTATTACATGGCATTCCGTTGCCGTTGCGTCCGTCCGTCCGGCAAACTTTCCAGCCCGACGAACTGAGCGTATATGCAAAGGAAAAACAGAAAGCCACATGCGGCACGGTTCCAATATCGGTTTGCAGGCCCCAGCCTAGCCTTCTTGGCTGCTTACAAATCCGTCCGTAAGTCACTATACTCTAAAATACTCGAAGAGATTCTCTGAACTTATAAGTTAACTGGTGGTGCACTAGTCCGGTAACTGAACGCACAAACATGTAGCTATAAATAAAAAGTTCTCCTAACTAGTGTGCAAACCTGCTTCAACGCGGTGGTTTGTTGGCAATGCAGTTGCTTTGTACTCAGCAGCTATAGGTTCAAATCGACAGCCGGCCACTTTTGAAATTATTTGTATTGTTTTTAATATAGGTATCAAGCGAACACTGGATCGAAAAACATTAAAACGAAGCAGAACAGGTTTATAGATGACTTAGTAAATTGATTGCATTATTATTATTATTATTATTATTATTATTATTATTATTATTATTATTATTATTATTATTATTATTATTATTATTATTATTATTATTATTATTATTATTATTATTATTATGTGCTAGAACAATACAATTATTTAGGGATATTATGATTTATTTAAATAAATGTTTGGTTTATTTAGAAGAATATATATAATGCTTTACGACGTAGCTGCTCGTCGGCCTAGTTGCTCCTTCTGCGCGCCGTAGCCGCTCTATCGCTCATGCCCGTGAGGAAGTCCTGCCCGCCCCCTGGCGCAAAGGTCTTTTTTTTTTCTTTTTTTTACAGGGGCCAGGAACAAAATGCATAACGCACACTCTTTGGTCTGGGTAGTGTGGGACTCTCAAACCCACTAAAAACCTGGAGACCCCCTAACCTACAAGACCGGGATACTTGTGGTATTACTTCAGTGCATGTAGAGAGGCGCAAAGGTCTGGGTCCATCCAGTCTCTCATAGTTCCGAGCACTGAGGTCGCGTCACCTCTTTGGATCTCCAGGGACAGTCGCTGGGAGAAGAAGGCGTGCGCTCTCTCACAATACAATTGTGAATGTGTATACTCGTTATTATATGGTTTCCCTCTTATTTTTATTACTTTCATAACTGGATAAATAGGTTAATTACAATGAAAATAGTTTATAGACACGATAGCTAACCATTGAGGTCATTATGTGACAGAATCGATTCTTGGTGGCTAAACGTTTTACGGTGGTGAACTCATCGCATCATCGACTTTAAGGTATTAGTAGATTGGCGCTAGATTTTTAGAGCTTCATCCAAGTATTGTTACTCATGACGATTTAGAGCTCCATGACAAGTATTGTTACTCATGACGATTTAGAGCTCCATGACAAGTATTGTTACTCATGACGATTAGACGTCAAGTTCCGGCGTCAAACACATGCGTAGTGTGTCAAGCATTAGTTATGTTTAAAGCAAAGATTTCTGCAAAAAATATTATTGTCTCGCTGGTTCGTTTAAATCGTTGAGATGCTCGCGGGAATTATGCTCTCTCCCACCCTATTTAACTTTTTCGCGGCTGAAGGTTTTAGAATGCTTTGCTAGACCGTGTTTGTTATCAACTGTTGAGAGTGAAGCGAAACGCAAAGTTGTAACTCTGTATAGCTGAATAAAGCTCTCGGAAGTTTAACAACGGGACCAAGTTGGTGAAATTAGCTTCGGTAGGCTTTCCTTCAAAGACGCGTCTCTCTGATGCCTGCTCTGGAAGCTTCAGGCTGCCTTTGTGCACGCGCGTCGTGATGCATACGGAGGAACTAGCAAAACGACATAAGGATTTAGAGTGGCACTCTGTTTCTTGCAGTAGGGCTTAAGCCAAAATCCTATCTAACCTGTGTAACCACGTTTCTAGATCCGGCTTCGGATACGGACATCTAGTTTAAGTCAATTACTCGTCAAGTACTCGTCAAGGTGAACACCTTGGCGGCCTCTAAGCTGACGAGACTATGCTTATCACTCCTATAATATGTATGCCTAATGCTTGCTTACGCAGGCTATGCATGTAGACACATACCTCAGCACCACGAGTAAGATCTCCAAAGGACAAACCTATATCGCGGGGATGCACGTTACGTTTAGTACAATTTTAGACATTCATATCGAATGCTTATTATGAACAACATAGGCGGTGCGCGGACGGCACACGGCATCCAATGTGGCGAGCGCGACTTGTCTTAGCATTTATGTAGGTTTTTTATTCGTTGTATTGTCGTCGTCGTCATTATCATCGGTGTGAAGTGCTGCCATATCGGCTCTGTTGAGTACGGTAAATAATATAGCTGTGCTTATCTAGGTTGCCGACGCCAACCCTCGGGGTCCTTCCGTAGTAGTTACTGTAGTAGACATGTTTTGCTCCACCCGCTTATCGTTCGTGGTGTTATCACTTCACGATGCGTAAGTGAGCGGGGTAGTGAGGGATCAAGCTTGCGTTCGCTTCCCGTTGACAGGTAAGTGATCATAATCTGAATCGTGAGCATATTGCTGACTCGTCTGCTACAACGCGCCTACAGAAGTAAAGCCCGTAGGCAGACAGACAGGCAGGTAGGCAATTTCCTCGTTACGCCAACTGCTACTACTACTACTACCACTACTACTGTCCCACTACTCGTTGACAGTATTTGCATCGATGTAAATCGGTGCCACCATGACACTAATTAGGTTCCCCCCCATCGGCTGCCACGCGTGCTCTGCGTGCGGAGCGCCGTCGTGGGGCGGCGCGGAAGAAGCAAGCTGCTTAAGCGGGGGCTGCTTGAAGTGCCACCACCCAGCACGGCGCTGCGGCCGCCCAGGTAAGCTCGGCTCACTAAGTTACTTCAGCGCACCTCATGTAGCTAGCTGATTGAACCTTACGGCCGGCGGGGCTCAATGGGTCAGGTTGCATTTACCTTCCACGACTAATTCTGTAGTTACAATAGCAACAACAACAACAACAACAACGACGACAGCAACAACCACGACTCTTCTACAACAAGTACTATTGCCATGACTAAGCGTGTTACAACTACATCGCACAGGTTCTAGCTTAAGCTGACCTCTGTTCCGTCGTTATCACGTCCCTTTACTATGTCGCGTTCACTCTCTCTCTCTCCCTCTCTCTCTCTCTCTCTTACCTACCTACCCTCACGCAGTTGCACACCGTTTCACTTCTCGGGCGTTCGCCTCGCTCACTCTGATTCCCTTCTTGCATCTACTAATCCACGCGCCAGCTAGCGTTCTTTCGTTCAGCGACGAGCGGCAGTGCAAGGCAATTATCGATCGATTTCACGTTGGCAAACCGCCTTGATCAAACCGCTGCTGATCGCGTCTCTCCACCACGGACGCACTCTCCTCTTTTAAGCGGTGGAAACGAATATCCCTTTCATTGCCGGGACTCTTGTTGCCGTTGTTGCTGTTGCTGTTGTCGTCGTCGTTGTTGTTGCCGTTGTTGTTGTTGTCGTTGTTGTTGTTGTTGTCGTTGTCGTTGTTGTCGTTGTTGTTGCCGTCGTTGTTGTTGTTGTTCTTGCCGTTTGCTGTCGTTGTTGGTATTGTCATTGACAGTTACTACCACCGTGTCACAGGCCCAATCCAGCAAGCCCAGGCGCCACCTACCCGCAGCCAGCCTAGAGTACGCATCGGAGAAATCGCTGGTGCCTGCAAACCTTGCGCGCGACGCATCTACGTGTAGACGCGCCGCTTGGCAGTAGGTGCTTGCGTCGTGATGCGGCAATCATCATCAGGTGCCGCCGACGCCAAAGCCGCCGCCGCCGACGCCAAAGCCTATATCGAATCAAGATCAGAAAGGTAGGCAGCCGTCGCGGCCTTCGCGCCTTCGGCTTCAACGCCTTCGTTTCGCGCCTTGCCACCGCTCCAGCTGCAAACGAGTCGGGGGCAATATGCTTCTAAACAGATTACTACGGCTACCGCTGCTCCTCCAGCGACTACTTTATAGCTACGAATTCAATACTACAGCGACGGCGAATGCTACAACGAACACGAGGACGACTTTTCGTTAGCCGCTGCCACCGACGACGACGACTCGGTTCGTTGGGCAAAGAAAGACGCTCAATCTTCTAATCGGATGAAATGCGAACGAACAGCCAACTCCTGTCGCGAAAATTACGCCGTTGTAGCGCGCCAATGTAACGACATCAAGAACGGCTTCTTCACTCGGCGGTGTTTGTATGCATGTTGCGGCCTCGCCAAAGGAATGCATTCACTTTGATGTGTGTGCCTACCTCGCTCGCACGTTTTTTCTCGCGTTCTCTTTCTCTCTCTTTATATATATATATATATATATATATATCATTATTTACATAAGTACGGTGGACTGATATATTACATGTAAACTGGTATAATCGTAAGTAGTACCTAAACATGTAGACAATGATCTCACGCTCGACCCCGTAAAATAATAGTAGTATATATACTTAGTATAATATCATATAAGAATATAATTATTAATTAATAGTAATTATGTAATTTAAATCAGGTTTTGTACTCGCATGGGAAATGTTCGCCCCAAGTCGTACATATTGAAACCAGACGTAAATCTACCTCAGCAGATATAGGCAGCTGGGCAATTTTGCCCAGCCGTTTATTAAAAGGTTTAATTGCACACTTCTGTGGGTGAACCTTGTGATTATGGTATTCTTTGGACGTTTGCGCTCACCGATGCGTTAATGATCTAATAGACAAATTCAGCGATGGCCTTTTTCGAGGCATCTGCCGCGACTTCCTGCCAATGCCTTTTGCTGCCTGGCTGCCGATTTGTGCTACAATTTATATATTTTTTCATCTGCAAATCTTAAGAAGGATCGCATTTATTCTCGTTACTGCTATTACGTTTTACCTACGCTACCTCTTGATGCGCCAGGCGCTAAATCTCTTGCTGGTGCGTGGTAATTTTATACTCGATGGGTCTGCACTATTGTTTGGCACAGTGGCGGAAATTTCTGATCAAACAAATGTCATTGGAACATTATGTTGGCCCAATGTCTAAAATCTTTTACAGCGATATTCAAACGGTCTGATCTCATTAGCCTGGCTTCAATGTTTCTCCGACAGGTTTGCAAATGCATGATGTGTGATACTTTACGGTATTTAAGGCTCTTTGCAACGAGGACAATCTACTTCTGGTGGTTAATAGGGGACAGCAGATACGTAGACTGCGCAACTTTAGAGACTCCTTCAAATACACATTTTAAAATATCTTTTAATGGTAATCATGTGCGATTGCGTCGGCCAGCTCCTCTATTTAGTCGAAAATGATTCACCCAGAACCACCCAATACCAAAACTGCATTTAATAATGGGTAATTGCTAAAACATAGCCTTCTGTCTTGTATTTTAAGGAACTCTGTTGAACT
The DNA here is from genome assembly GCA_003439945.1 of Dermanyssus gallinae. Taxonomy (NCBI): domain Eukaryota; kingdom Metazoa; phylum Arthropoda; class Arachnida; order Mesostigmata; family Dermanyssidae; genus Dermanyssus; species Dermanyssus gallinae. The sequence continues at coordinate 499,226 of QVRM01007095.1, read as the reverse complement.
GAAATGAGTGTGTTGTAAGACTGACACGCTAGAGTAAACGAAACTGTATTGCGCACGAAGATCAGTCTTTTTCCAATCATGTACAAGGCCAAACCAATACAGGCGGCCGATGCAATCCATGCGTGCCGGATTAGCCGCTGCCAAACTTCAGACATAGTAAATTGACGTTCAAAGTCAATAATAGATACGTCCATCTCTCTGTGATATTAACGTTGGTCGACACCCAAGATACAATTTTATAGAACAGCAGCATAATGTAAAGACATGGTTGGAAACTTATGAAGTAAAAACGAGCACAACACACAGATGTCGGCGTCTTTACGGCACTTTTTTTGTCGAATTTCGAGCGCTCGAGATATTTGTTTGAGTACGCATCAGGCGCAAGCCTTCATAGACTGCACCTATCTAGCAAGTCCCGTGGATAGCATTTCTCAGTTGCAAAAAGTTACTCCTATGCGTCACTTTGTTCCGATATTCATACCCCTCCGCATCACTAATATTATTACTCTCTTTAGTATCTGTGTCTTTCAAAAAGAGAAATACTTTTTTTATTACTTGGTAGTCTCTATACAAGGTTGTTATATGTTGATTTGTCTACGCTATGGTCGGGGCTGACGACGCTGAAAAATTCCGGTAACACATTGTTATTATTTTGACTGTCATCGTAATTATTGATCACGGCGGTTGCGCTGGTAGTATGCCTAGTCTTGTTGTGGTTGTGTCGTTATTGACGTTTGGTGTTATTGCTGATATTGTTGTGACAGCTTCCTAGACTACGCGTACCTAGACTAAAGGCTCTATTTTTTCGTCTAAAAAAGATGACAGGCTTGTCACTAAGTTTACAATATGGCCCCGCATCGCCACAGACCCCGCAGGAAGTTTGCCGCATCCCCGATCAAAAGCTCGTAGCGGTAGTGATCGACATCGAATTTGCGTCGAAGGCACGTGAAGCTCTTTCTGTTGTGGGGCAACCTACGAGCTTACTACATTTGCGGTGGTCCACTGGGAGTTAGCTTCAAAGCAAGCGCTGGCTCAGCGGTTCCATGATCCTGTGCCTTTTTTTTGTTTTGCCTAGGAACCACAATGTCGGCTCCGTTGGTCAATATGGCCCGGGACACCAGCGTGAACGGATGCGTCTATGTGTCACTTAGGGTCAGGGACAGACCTCGTATGGCCTCTTGCATTGTTTAATCGAAGACCATGTGTAGACAACTGCTGGCAGTTTGAGTCACTAGCTCCTTGAAAGCATTAGGCTGAACAAAAGCATTGGGTCGTAAAGTTAAAAGAAAAAAATATTGAAAAGTATATATATATATATATATATATATATATATATATATATATATATATATATATATATATATATATATTACTCTTTACAAAACGGAAAAGGGTAGGACTGCCAAATCCAACGGAGTAGGTTTCTCATCAAACAAGTGCAGTAGCGATTGATGACAAAAGTAAGTCATACAAAATAACTCAATGAAAAATGCTGCTAAGCTCGTCGTGCAACTTACAGCCGACATAACGGGCCTTGTGAAAACACCATTCGTACTTGTGCAAGAGTTTCATAGAACAGGTTCAGTGTGTGAGTGCCAAATTGCGGAAGATCACAGAGTAGTCCACAGCAGGAAATGCCGTTACATGTGCCATATGTGACATTTTGGTGCGACCTCTGGTTTAAATTAATATTTGTATTATATTTTGTTCACTCCACGACGAATAGTGAGCGTTATCGTATCGACATGACCCTAAATTGGCATTAGCCAACATTTGGACGCAATCGATCTTTTTCACAACTAATGTGTCTATTCTATTCTAATACCACGACTATCAGCGAAAAAAAACCTATATAAGCACTGAAATTGCACATTAGCAATGGCATTGTATGCAAAAAAATATTTTCTGAAACAACCTAAAACTTTTTTTTTAATGGAACTTTAAAGATCTCAAACAATTTTTGTTCTTGGGTCACCCATATTATTACTATTCTGAGCTACATATATAAGTGGTATAGCTGAGGACACCTCAGCTATACCACTTAAATATGTATATATATATATATATATATATATATATATATATATATACGCAACATAAACACATATGTGTACATATCGCATATACATGTATAAACGTGTATAGGTGGAGCCAACGCTGCTCATGTCCCGCAAGTTTAGCTAAAAATAGTACAGAGTAAACTCGAGTTAATACATTCATTAGGCCGTTTCCTACGCGCGGGTCGCTGATGGACCGACTCTGTCAACACAGACAGCTCCAGAGCTTGGAGCTGCTAATTGTGTACTCGCCGATGTGTTTTGCCCGCTAAGGCGCAGGCCCTGCCGGCTGACTATAATACCCGTTGGAGCCGCGCGGCTACGAAAGGAGCAACGAACACGGACAAGACCTGTCTTGCGTGTATGAATTCAATTAGTTAAAACTGTTAGCGGCTTGGAGTTCAGCGGCCGGGCCAGACCGGCCGGGGTTCGGATGGCTGCTTGGATTGCCCGACTGACGGGGGTTCGGATGGCTGCTTGGTTGGATGGCCGGTCGTCTTCGGTCGTTTTCCTTCGGTGAAGAGCACGACGGCCAGAAAGGGGGATTTGCATTGACGACCACCTCAAGTTTAGCCACGGCCTGCCCACTGGTGATAAACAAAACGACAAAGTAAATAAGAAGGAGAAGCCCATCTCGAAAATAGATCAAACCTGTTACAGATACCTACGCCCCCCCCCTAAACTACCCGAAAAGGAGGAAAATGCGTAAATGTAGTACAGCTACCGCAAGTTGGGCACGTATCGATACGAACCAGCTTTTCAAGGCAAATCTGCTGGTGACTCATCGCCGATTCTAGTTAGCCGCAGTGGTTGCTAATTGCTAAACGACTACTACAAAGCAAGTATTCCTCCTGCTTTTACTTGCTTGCACTCGAGATACATACGGCGAACCACTTAGTTCAAGCTGCCGCTAGTGTTTCGACCTAGCTCTGCTCTGATGGCAGCTGCTGCTCAACTCCGACGACCAAATTCTCTTGACTCTCTTCAACACAGAGAGAGAGAGAGAGAGCGATGACACCACCAGGACACCAAGGGGGTGCCGCGTTGATATAGGAGTCGTAAACAGAGGAAGGAGTGTGGAGTCTGAATTAAATTTAGAGCATACACAGAAAAGGCTAGTGACTTCGAGTGCGGGCAGCTGTTGTTGTTGCTGTGATTGTTGTTGTTGTTGTTGTTGCTGTGGTTGTTGTTGCTGTTATTTTTGTTATTGATGGTGGTGGTGATCGTGGTGAATCCTTTGTGTGTGTCCCTTGAACACCACTGTAGACAAGCATTACCCTATTCACGCTTCTATTCTCCCTCACTCTCGGGCATTTCTCCCTGTCTCTGGGAGGCTGGTGTTGCTGCTGCTGCAATGCCCAATTAACACCTGAGACGGAGTCGGCAACGATTTGGACTGCGGTGGTAATGGGCCGGCCTTTCCGAGCCAACAGAGAAATTTTGGGAATGTCCCATATATAAGGAAGATACAAATTGCACTAAAAATAGATGCTCAACCTATGTGACCTATAGTATATGTGACATAACTACCTATGCGTTGTGTACATCCGTCAATTGAATTGGGGCTTTTTCACAATTTGACAACACGAGTGCTTGTACAGTACAAGATAATTTGTTATTTTGACCCTAACACGGTTAGTTACATTTAAAAGCACTGAGCAAAATAGTGTGATAAGCAAAGTATTGGATGTAGTACGAATTTGCGACTAATATGATATTGGTGAGGTTTTGAAATTCAGATCCGTTGCTCTAGCTGGAATGTTAATTCGCATGAACCTATGGATCATAGCGGTGCATTCGTTGGCTATACGAAAGCACTATGTCATACTTACCTATTAGAGATAAACGCCGTACTTATTACTCATTTTATTACTATTATTTCTATCGTCCAAGTGGCTCCAAATTACAGCATTCTTTTACGCTATGTGTTACGTGTCGGGTAGACGGATAGAGACTACTCGATAACCACATATATGCCATTGGCAAACTCCCACACAAAAGGGCCACATGAAGAGATGCACAGTGACTGGCAGAAGTAGGAGGGATGTCCAGTTTGTTATAGGCCGAACATATGTGCAGATATTTATGGCCATGCAGGGAAACATTTTTAAGATTCCAATGCAATATATAAATTACTATTCTCTAAAGTGGTACTTTTGCTGTTTGCTAGCGCTATGTGCGTATACTGGCATCGGTGCATCATCAAGTGCAGGAACTATAGAAATTAGATGCATGTATAAAGAAACTCGGTGCGAGCACATGGGCAACATTCATGACCGTACTGGCCATCTGGTGCCTCTTCTGCACGCACGGTTATCCAGACCCGAGGTCTCGACATCAAGGCTTGTCTCGCAGATGCCGCTTTACTCAAGCAAACTTCAATGCGATGATGAGGCTCTATCGAGACAAGTCCGCAACAATCGCGTGTAAAAAAAAGTCGAGAAAACGGCCACTGAAGTTTCAGTGAACCTACAAATACCCTTACGTGTCTTGCACCATCGAAGTCGATGTAGAAGACAACCATCCGAACTATTTACGATTGGCAGACCGACTGCCTGATACACTTGTCAAGTGAGTTCAAACACTTATCAAACGGTACTGATCGCAAATCGTTCCAATAGCTGCAGCCATAGCTCTTGTCTTCGATTGTACAAAATAGCGTAGAACCCGTACCACTACCAGATGGACTAGCATTCGACTACTCTGCTAATCATGGGCTTATTACCTGCTCGACAATGCTTTGCGACCCTGATCAGGATTCATAACAGAGAGGTTCAAAGATAAATGATCGGTCGATGATTATTCTACACGTCGATTCTCTCGTCCTTAAGTCTATTTAACTGAGCAAAAGACGCCGCGGCGGCACTAGAATGATGTTGTGGCTGCTGCTGCGCGGCGTGGGACTTTATACTGCACAGTCGGTATGATGCCCGTGTAACGTGAACGCACAGGACATTAAAGCTGTTACACTTTGATGTTCAGAAGCAGCCGTCGTGTTCGGTCTGCATACAATCTGTGGTCTGCTTGATAATAAGATTTCTGTATATATATATAATGTTGGCGGTATTTTTATTTCCGTATTATAAATTACGTCGTTATATTAATTTTGTTTTATTAATATTATTATTATATATATATATATATATATATATATATATAAAACAGTACACAGCAATAATAAGGCAAATTATATATCAATAGGGAACGATAGCGTGAACAAGGGAGAAAACTGTTACCGGCAACTTCCGTTGGTTCAACGTAAGGTTACGTATCGAGAGCAGTAACGGCAGTGGGAGCAAAAGAATGTCTAAATAACCTTTTCCCAGTGGCCCAATCGTAAACTTGGTATGAGTGGCCGCCGCAATGGGTACTGCGGGCCGCCCAGCAAGACAAGTTATTTCTCGCTGTTTTTTCGCCCTAGCTCACCGTTTGGCGAACATCCAAATCAATGGCCAACATTTCAATTTGAGATTCGCTTAGTGCGTTCCCGATTGTGTGCTCATCTCACCGTCGTTGTGGCACGGAACTTTCGTTGCGTTGGCGAAAACGGCGCCGTGACGTTCGAACGAAGACCACAACGAGAACGTGGGTGACATAGCTGATACGGTATTGCTCGGCTATAATGTATCCTCGGCGTTATGTCGTGCGCTAGCCATGTTTCGACGGTAGGTGCTAGGCGATGGTGTTGTTATTATTTTTGTTGTTGTTGTTATTCATTTTGTTCATATTGTTGTTGTTGTTGAAGTCTCTTTATATTGTTGTTGTCGATGAGAACATTGTTATTGTTGTTGTCGTCGATGACAACGTTGTTGTTGTTGTTGTTGTAGCTACTGCCGTCGTCGTCTTTATCATCTCTAATCTCCTCCTCGCTACAGGACGCCAGGGCACGAAAGCCACCACCAGCTAACCGGTCGGCGGGTCGGTTTAGCAAAGCGCCGCGAAAATTGCCTATTATAGAAGGTATCAATCGAGCACAATTGCAGCCGCAGGGGTGGTAGTAGCAACAACGACGGCGTGGGGCGGAACGGGGCGCGACGGGACAGGGGAGAAGGGGAGATACCGCCAATACCGTCAAGGATGGAAGAGGGCGTTTGGTGGGAGTTCCACTCAACTTAACATAGCATACTGACATTGGCAGACTCGGCGGTAGTATCTGTAGTAGTAGTAGTAGTGCACATAGCCCTAGTCGCATGACGGCTGAGGCGGCAGTGACAGCGACGAGTCTGAAGCTTTACTACACGGCCTGCGTAGTCAATTTTAGATCCCGCAGTTTAGCTAAATGTCTATGACGAGCTGGATGTCTACGATGAGAGCCGTGATCGCTCGTGTCTGTATGGGACTGACGAACGACTGGCGAAGATCGGAGTGGCGGAGTGGCGTCCGTCAGCGAAGCGTCGGAGAAGAGATGCTCTTGCAAGAGAGTGTTTTCGACCGGCTGGCCGGTTTACCTAGGCCACCCCTGACGAGCAGGTGAGCGCGCAGCCAGGTCGCCCTGCCACACTCTGATGACAGAGAGAGAGAGATCGAGAGGCAGAAAGAGAGAGACACAGAGAGAGAGATAGAGTATGAGGCAGAGCGGGGCAGTGAAAGCTTGCTGCTGTTTCTGCTGCTTGCCTACGAGTTTCTCTGCCTGTCAGTCGAGCTTCGTTTCTTTTTCGTGTAACGAAACTCAACCATAGTCTAGCGCAGCTCATCTTCGTCACGATATATATATGATATATATATATATATATATATATATATATATATATATATAAATATATCATACTCAATCATACTAGCCCATTCAACAACAGTTTGCTGTTGAGCTTTCCATCGAGCGTCCGACCGCTCACTCCCCCGCCCTGCCACTTGGTGGTTCCACTAACAATGGCTGTACTACTCATCATATGTTGGTTGGTGGCCCATTTTCGTCGTCGAAAAGAGGATCACCGTCGTAGACAACGGTGATGGCTATGATGATGATGATGATGAGAAGGAGGATAATGATGATGATGATGAGGAGGAGGTTGAGTACGAAGGACAGCACCCCACGAGCCACTGTCTTCCGAGATCGGGTAGCAAACTTAGACAACCCGGCGGTCGTGGGGGGCGGACCGAAGGCGATATCCGTCTGATTGACACGTGTGTCTACGATACGAAATAATATCTGAACGAAGTTTGACAAATGCGGCACACCAGCTACTGGGCTACTACTACTACTACTACTACTACTACTAACTGGGTACTTTGCGTATGTATGTGGCCAACGAGGCCGACAAAGTGCACTCGCAAAGGATTGGGTGGGTGGTTGGTTGGTGGGGTGGATTGCGTTCGCTTCTCACTGCCTCCACCCAAACCACCCGATCCTCGCCCCGAGGGGACAGACGGAAACATAATAAGTATCTTGATCTAGTAGGCAGGCCACGTATCGTACTGCCATGCCGTTTGGAGAGGCAGCCAGTTGGCTGGATCACTCTCGACACAGACCCAACCTTCCTAGAGGTTTGTAGGCTACAACAGAGCGTTATGCAGAGCGGGATAATGGGAACGGCGGGTGGATAAAACCGCTGTTCGCCAATTTTGCGAGTTTCATTTGACCTGGATTTTGTCCTGGACAACTTAAATCTGCGTACAAAATTGAGAATTAAAAATTGAGTACGCTCTTTTTGTAAGCGAATCGTATTTGGTTTTTTTTTGCTACTGAGACGCAAACCATGGAAGTGTTCTCAACGCAACGCATTTCTACTGACCATCCACAATATGCGCTCTTTCTCATTACGCTCTGTGCGCAGGTGAAAGGTAATAATAGCCGAGCCACTAGAGCTTGTGTGCGCTGCGAATAGTCTGCCCAGAAAACATCCATCTGTACAATTGTGTCTCTAAATCCCTTTAAAACGGATATAACCGTTTCCTATTATGAGAACTGTAGCGAAAAATGAAATTCGTTGCTCGACAATGGGCCCCTCAATATGAATGCATAAAACACTTAGTGGGCAAAAAGTCGCCTAGAACTTGACTATGACTTCAGCACTGCGCAAGTTAATAAACTGAAGCTTGAAATTATGATTTATGGACGGTAAGTTTTTAAAACTTAGTTTGCCGAGACAATCCGATTACGTATCTGGAATTCGTATGAGAACTTTTTCGGCCTTTGGATAAATTTCCCAAGTTAGTAGCATTTGGCTGTAATGACTAGCAAGGGACTGCATATGGCGTAACTTGAACTCCTGTCAAGTACTTTGAAAACTTTGACATTTTACGCACGGACTTCTAGTATGCCCTATAGTATTAATATTTTACACAGGATATAAATAAACATCATAAACTTTACGATGTCCGCGTGGGGTGTTTACATCTCAATAGCATTTTATACGTTTCCTCTATGCATCTTCTTCCAGGCAAGCGTCGCAGATCCCTCTCTTCTGTGCACACAGATACTTTATCGCTCTCTCTCTGTCTATCCTCCTCTTTATATAAATATATATATATATATATTCAATTCACTTATATGGAGTATGCACATAACATTGCTACCTATACCTAGTTCAGCTGCTCTTGGCACGTCATTCCAGCAAGGTAGTGCAGTGATCTCTTCGTAAGGGCCAGACAGACAGAGATACACATGACACTTCATACTCGCCTGAGTAGATGTTCCTTTTCGAACACACCAGCCATGAACTATGTAGCTTGTAGCCAGCTGGCGACTGTCACACGGAAGAGCAAACCAGACCACTAAAAATGACTGTTTAACTTTATTTCTTCATTCCGAGTCAAAGTCCAATTTCGAATTGTACTGTACGCGGCGTCTTCAATCTCACTCGAATTATCTTAGCAACTAGTGCACAGCCCAACGCGAGGTACATACAGCGGCTTCTTACCATAATTGACAATCAAAACACTTGCTTCTTATATATTGTGAAACACGTTCCGAGCAAAGCGAAGTTGCCTGAATGAGGCAGTTCCCCATACTCAGTCAAGACCATACATCAGCCTTAAAAACAGCCACCTTGATGTTGAAGAATGCTACTGCCATCGAGACGGATAGTCGCCGAACGTCGCCTTCTTCTCTATCAAGACAGATTAGATTACTGTGCGCACTGTCTCGAGGATGTGCACAGAGAAAGTTGCCCCAGTAGAATAAAGCCCAAGACCCCGAATATATATATATATATATATATATATATATATATATATATATAATATATATATATATGTGTATATGTTTGTGTGGCGTTACGTACCAGCTCACGCCGCTGGGCTGCAAGCAAGCTTCTTAGACACATTTCTTGGGTGGCAACTCGGCCCTGCCTGGGTACAAGTGGGGAGTGGACGTCTCCTCGCCGAGAAACCTCTCAGCGACGACCGTGTAAGCCGCTCGCGTTCACTGACGTATCTAGCTGAATCGCTGATTACGACTAATGACGACCAGTTGGTTCGTGCCTCGATCTAAACCCTTACACGTCCTGCCTATGTTGTGGAATTATTAACTCATTCGGGGGACGTAATTATGTTCGGCTTTATGGCGGGGAGCAGCGGGAGAAGAAGGAGTAGAATAACAAAGATGAGCACGACGGTATGCAGCCGTCGGTCGGTCGCAGGTGTCGCACGTGTTTCAAAGCGCGCCCCGAAACGACGATCAGTTCTGATTATCGGGTGACACTTGGCCCACTACCACGTTATGTCTGGGTAGAGGCGTGTTGTTCCTGCACCATGTAGCAAGAAATGCTTGTCGCACTGTGCTGCAGTATTGCATACTGCTACAGGTAGGCACCGTCTATCGGTGATTTGCGCCTAGAGAAACGTCGCCTGGAGTCCTGCGCGTGCATTGAGCTCGTGTTTGAAGTGTCGGCTATGGTGGCTTTCGAGACCAAGAGGGTTAACAGCCGGAGGAGACACATTTGTTGGATACCTATTGCTCCGCACACATTCGTCATGTCCGAACTGTTTGGCGGTCTGGTTGGTGTTGGTTTAAAGACAACAACAGCAGCAACAGCAGCAGCCGTTTTAACTGCGGTTTACCGCCATGATCGTCATAATGGCCAATCGTTGCGTCTGTCTGGTTCCTTTCTGCGGTGGCCTTAGTTACTGCCAGTGTCGTCCCGCCCTCGCATCGAAAAGAAAACACCCCGACGCTGGCCAATGGACAACCCCGTAATTTGCGGTCGGCATCGAGTTTAAGATGACTCTGAGTTGTGGTCGCGAAGGATACACTACTGCTAACCGCCGGTTTTCTCCACTCTGAGTGAAGCGTTTCATTTCGAGGTTGCATGGCCTGAAAGCTCAGCTTTGTTCGTCTCTGCGCGTGCACTGCATATGTGTGCGTATGTACACAAGACAGATGTATATATATATATATATATATATATATATATGTATATATATATATATATATATATATATATATATATATATATATATATATATATATATATATATATATATATATATTATTTAATATATATGCCGCAAAAACCTCGCAGATTCGGATCCATTACTATCTAGATGAGTGGTGTATGGGACTCCGAATCTGCGAGGACGCTCATGGGGCTCGGCGTCACGAAGAAGAATCTTATGGACCTTACCGTCTTAACGTTGCAAGGAACCTTGAGGATATACCGCTCGCATCGGGTCCATAAGAGCGGGGCTACCATCAAGCAAGGACACGGACAGCTGATTTTTAACCTCACGTGACACCTTTTTACCACAATTTTTATTAAGGCGAGCACTGCCGAGTGTGCAAACGTATTGTAAATGATTAATAAATCATTACAATATTTTCTATATATATATATATATATAAATATGTGTGTGTGCCTCTCGGGAGGGGCTGACAATGTAATCTACTGTTACAAACGCTATGCCTTGTTCAATACTGAGCAAGAGCTACTGTCTTGAAACCTAAAGCTGGAAAGTCTTCTGACATGCCAAGCCCTTGCAGAGCCCTTGCGCTCCTCAAGGACCTTGAATTCTGATATTGGGTAAGAAATTCACAGAATTTCTGTGGGAAGCAAAACTAACTCGCCCAAAGACGAGCAGCCCTAATGGCAAGTTAAAGTGGCCAGATGAAGTAATCTCGGAACGACTGCGGCCATCCCTGATAAGTGGCAAAGAGCACGACTGGATTTAAGTGGGTTTGTAAGTCCCACACTGCCGTGGCCTTGACAACGGCATCCAATGTGCATCCTACAGTTTACCAGCTAATATATATATATGTGTGTAGGCAATCATTGTTTTGTGTAGTACACAAGGTGCGATCAATATACCAGAAGAGCCCCTGCCGTACCACTGGGCAACCGAAGTTGTCTCAGTGGCACAGCTTCCTCGCCTCCCAAGCAGACGTTCAAGGAAGCTAAGGAGTGGCACTAGACAAATGTTAACAACGGCTTATCGGCAGGCTTTCACAGAGAGAGGTATACCGACCAAGGCAGGCAACAAGTGACACTTGTGAAAACGTATGCCGCAGTACGCGAAGGTCGTATGTACACGTGCTGAGCAACGTACAATTCAAACTACTCGCAACTAGCACCCGGCCTTCATTCTTGCCTAAGACTGGGTGAAACGTCTTCTTTCCACGTGTTTCCCTTTTGTTTTTTCGTAGAGAGAAACGACGTCCGTAGGAGATTTGTCATCTTCATATTTTGAAATGCGGTTTGCTTTTGTCATACTTCGAGAAGAGTGTTCTTTTGAAAACCTACTACGAAAGAGAACGGCATACAGCAAAGGACTACGGCATACGATAGATGACTACGTGGCTAGCTGGTCGTACTGTTGCGAAATGGTGTTAGGGCAATTGCGACTCACAGTGCCACAACAACGAAAAAATGTTGTACATCTGTACAGAGCACACGGCTAAACCGCGCCGGCCATCTACCAACACATAGACGGCAAATTTAGTTTTAATTTAAACTAAATGGACTGCAATTTGGTGAAGTAAATTGAGTTGTAGTTTTTACGACGTCCTGACAACAACAATAGCTGCTGCTGCTGCTGGCGTGCTGCTATACGAATGATTTCCAATGTATTGTTCGCGCATTTCTTTACAGCCCTCATTAACGACGAAAAGCATATAATATTGCACTGCGTTATTTATTTATATCTTATTTTATTCCCCTGTTGCCTATTACACTCTGTATTTTATTTTGTATATAATGTTATAATACCTATTCCGGAGTAAATATATTTAACCCAAATTTTTTTTTAACAAGTACTACTGTGATGAAAGAAAGCCAAACGCAGTCCGGTTTATCACCCATTCTCAAGCAACCGCTCAAAGAAGATTTGATTGACCTTGAGGATCAAACCGGCGATACCCCGGTGGTTGACAACCATAGCTAGCGCACTGGCCCTCTAGACCATGTCGCCAGTCGACCCGGTGGCGTGGTGGTGGCTTAAGCCTGCGCCTCGCAACCGGAGGAGACACTAGATAGGTGCGCGGGTTCGAGCCCCACCGTTGCACTGATTTGTATTTATGGCAGTCCGTCTGTGAAGCAATGTGAAAAACAATGTCGTGGACGTTAAATCTTGGCTGAGAGTCAGCTCGAAAACTTTAGACTATGTCGCCAATTATAACCGTTATACCCGTAAGAAGGATGTTTATTCTATAAGTGCACATAAGTCACTCAATTCATTCCTGACCAACTCTTGGTCTAGGTTGCGACTTAGTGCATGAGAAGAACAGACTCCGTTTGAGGCATGCTTATGCACCGTATTTTCCCGTAAAGTATCACCGTTTTTCCTGGTTAACACAGTGAAACCGTTTGGTAGGCATTCATCAGTATACCAATCGCCCGTCACTGCACGATCATCATTTTTGATTTGGACTTCGCCACAATTTCATTCTTAGATAAAAAGATGGCGACCATTACCTTACCGGCCGACCGTTTACGCTTCACTTACTGAAACTTAAATATAAAGTCCAAGCTCTGAAACGTAGTGCGAACTCTGAAACGTAAATAGAAAATAAATATGCAGCTGAGTTTCATCACCTGTGAATAGTCTCGAACACAAAGAACATTGGCCCTCATAGATTTTGATAAAAAAAATTCTCGACCCAGACCCGCGCCACTTTTTCGTCCTGTGACAAATGACGAGGTATCACTGAGCACAATTATGGGTAAGTCCCAGGTGGTCGTACAGAATTTTATGAAGGAACGTGGCATCCAAGGCCAAAGTCTCTTCTAGCAATGAACATAATTTGTGTGCGTTTTTGTCAGTCACAGTCTTTGAACGAGCCGACTTTTTGTCTTCCGGTACTGTTTTCGAAAATACTTTGCCGTGTTCGTCGTACAGATTTCTATGTCCGTTTCAATCAAAAATTACCTAGCGGAGGCTGGGTAAGTTCACATGCAGCCTCGCAAATTTTCTTCATCCCCAATGGTCGTCCAAAGCCTTTCGCAAGATTCTTGCGCACTTAATAGAAGTTGGGATAATCGACTTCACTCAAACATTAGCAAAGATGATGCTCTCCGCCACTTGATTCAATTCTAACCTACTACTCTACACGCTACGCGGAAATTTTCAAAAGCTTTTTGGGGTCCGTAAGTATTGGGTAGGACAGAAAAGAATTGAATTTTTTCAAACGTTAGAATAAATCTAAAAAATGATTTAGGTAACGCAGGGTATCTATTCAAATAGTACTGTTCGTTGTCAGCCACAACCTTCTACCATCTTTGGAATAAACAGTCGATCCTATGGTAATGAATCCTGCGTTCTACATCCCGAGGAATGTCTCCGCGTGTGTTTTACTGTTTCTGGTGAAGTAAATTTCTTTCCCTATAGACAGTTCTGCGCTCATCTGAAAGAGCCGTAGTCCGACGCTGCGGCTACCGATGAGTACGCAAAGTGCTGCTGTTGCAAACTTTCCCAATCCAAGCTTGCTATCCTGCATAGTCTGGGTAAACTCACATGCGGCCTCGCGTTGTCTTGGTGGAAGATAAAGTTCTTTCTAATCAAGACACCGTGTCACTTTTGTTGAAGTTCGGCAAAAACTCGCTTGAGCTGGCCGCAGTTCTCGTGTATATTATTTGGCTACCAGAAAGCTCATGATGGACGATGCCATGCCTATCAAACCAAACACATAGCAAAATTCTGTCCGAATAGATTAGACCTCTTTGAAGACATCTGGGGAGGCTGGCCTTTGACATTGTCGTAAAACCCATTTTTCGTCACAGGTGACAATTCATGAAAGAGAAGAAGATCCAAGAGCGGACACTCATTGTGTATGGCAAGTCAAGAAAAGCATTTTTGAATTCCACTTTGTTGTGCTCGCTAAAATCATTAACTACCCTTTGGGTCGACTTTGACAGGAAACCATGGGCGCGAAGGCGAATGACGATGGTTGTGTGACACACCCCGCTTGTGACACACCCCGTTTATTCATGCGTATTGGCGTGAGGATTCTGTTTCGCGCATTCGGTCTTCCTGGAACGTAACAGGCCTTCCGAAATAGGTTTCATCTAGAACGAAATACACTTAAATAATATTGAATTCACCAGTACGAACCCAATCACTGGTTTGATTCATTGTGCTTGACTAAGTGATAACTATAATCCCCTAAAACAAATTTTAACGATGCTTAGCCGTGTTTTTGGCAGTATTATTTATCACGTTATACGTTAAACATCGGCCCATCCAGCAAACCTGAGGCGAACCAACGTTCAAGCAGGCTTGTCAATATTACCACACAGATGCCCGAACAAGTATATCCGTGTCCAGACAAATGTCTTCCTGGCACAAATATCGACAAGCAATTGACTTGTTTTATACATATATATATATGTATATATATATATATATATATATATATATATATATATATATATATATACTTAGGTGCAAATACACATAGGCCACTCATTTTTCACGACACGACAATGAAAACGGACGCCACCATTATTGGGAATGACGGGGCAAAACTCTCTTATTCTGCCGCCCTAGTTGTCCCTCGCCGCTTACTCTTTCGGTTTTTGTGTTATCCGCTTGCGAAGATTGATTGAGTTCTTCCTGCCCGCACCCCTCTGGCGGCACCCTAACAAGAAGGCACAGTGGAACGGCGTGACGGCATCTCGCTATTCGTATAGGGGTCAGTAATCTTTGGGCCTGCATGAGAAGGTAAGACCGTCATCGGGGATTCCGAGTGGCATCTTTCTCTGAGGGATGACAAGCTTTGTGTGTTACTGCCGTTTGCTAGATGTTAGAACACCTTCAGGATAGGGTGATGATCATGAAACTGGCGACGACCATGACAACAACAACCATGGCGTCGTCCTGCAAAAGCTGCTGACTGGAGAGAATGCTGGCCTAGACCAGACACCAGATGAGCAGTCCTGGGATACATATCCGCGTGTGTAAAGTGCGTCACGGCAGGAAAAACAGCAAGGCACATGCATTTGCAGTCCCCAGTAGAGTTGAGTTTCGGCTTCACTGGGGACAGAAGTCACGACATTAGCAGGATGTCACGAACAGGGTCTATCACGCGCTGGGAAAACGGAATAACGGGGAGACGCGAATTGTCCGCTTTAATTAGTCGCCCTGTTAGATGTAGTAACGTTGTGCCGAAGAAATGGAGATTCTCAAGAGCGCTTAAATCAGGTTAGAGTTATTTCTTAACATGTTATACCAGGATGATACGCAGTTCACGTATAGCGTGCCTCGCATAGCGGTCTTACCGTGTCCCGGCTTTGACAGATAAGAGAGTAACATATATATATATATATATATATATATATATATATATATATATTACAAAGGACATCCACATTTTGTTTATCGAATGATACACAAATCACCAGACTGCAAATAGTTCGGTTTTAATTTAGAAAAAAAATGCCCAGATTGCCACGCATGGAGTGCTTAAACTTGCGGATATTAATTAATTGAGTTTGATTCCTACAACCTCACTTGAGCGTATAGATTATCTTATTTAATTACGACGGTTACTCTAACACTGTTAAGGCCGTGCGTATGCTAAGTCTGCGTCGATCTACTAAACCGTCTACTCCAGCACAGCTCCATTACTTAGGATGTGTTGTTGCGGCGTTTTAAACGAACAGGAAAGAAGAAGGGTAAGATATTGCGTATGAGATGAGGAGCCGCTTCACTACCTCCCATTATCACGGACATTCCACTGTGGACCCTTAAGCGATTCAGGCGATAGTCTTTCTGCTAGATGACGCGTCAATCTAGCTCGAAATAGAGGCGGCTATTGTTAGAGAAACTTTAAGATACTTTGGCACTTTAATTTCTAATCATATCCTCATCGAGCTACTTTGCTCGTTGACGCTCACGTATCGTATGCTTTCTGCAGACAACCGTCTCAGGTATTAATACTGAGCAAGCAAGCCCCTCTTCTCGGACTTCACTCCCATAGGCGAATTCGCGATAAAACTTTTTCATTTGGGCGTATACGCGTTACTTTAGCTCGACATTATTCATCATCCTTAAGACGACCACTTTAGGCACTTATTTGAGTGTAAAATAGGATCGTACGACCAGAGTTTTCGTAGAATCTAAAACATTCCTGTTTTTTATAGCTCCGCAGACCATTTTTATTCTCAGCGATCTACGCTCGGTGATTATTGGTGAAATGCGGTATCACAACGTTTAGCCTTAAAGGGCCGGTGCTTTTGATAAACGATTTCTTTTACGCTGAAGTCAGGTAATACACATATTAGATATTATGTATAATCAACACTTTTAATTGAATAAAATAATAAAGGCAATATCGCAATGTAACGTACTATGCAATTTAATTAAAATACGGTAACTTTAAAGTAATGAAATTTTTTTTGCAATAAAATTGCAAGCATGAAACGGTACAAAGAAATATACGTCTATAATACAAAACAAACTAGCGAAAATGCAGCAACGAATCCCCATACAAATTGCGCAAACAATGCACAAATGCACTATGTAATATTATACTTTGTGTCACAGGTAAATACGACATCTCAACTTTACAACAAAACATTACCATACTTGGTTAAAAATTAATGTCATATAATCCAAAAGTAAGAGAGCTCAGAACTAGTGCATTGTTCACTCATTGTGACGTGACAAAGGTCACATGACAACGACACGCCATTAGTTAGATCATACAGAAATGTTTGACAACTGCGTTTCTAATATATATATATATATATATATATATATACATATATATACTTGGACGTATGCTACAATGAATTATGGTCAAATATGTATCGTTTCCAGTATGCGTACCCCTACGAGAAGAACATAACTAATTGCCAAATTTTAAATTATTTGAGTTTGCATTCGGCTATTTGGCCATCCGCCAAGCAATAAATCTCTTTCCGAACCCATAACGGCTTTCAGAATAATTGATTGCTGGCTCCTCAGATTCTTGAGGCGTACATTAAAAAGTGGCCTACCAATTTACATTTAGTGGTAGACGTGGCGCAGATACGTTGCCTGTTGCAGACGGCTAATGACGTTTTGTCGCGAATATTTTGATCTGTGGTGATATAATAGCATTATCTGGTAGCTGATGGGTGAAATTAACCGCCAGATACGCAAAGGCTGTACATAGAGGGGCCGTGCTATATTCGCACGACCAATGTCGTTTACCAGTGGGTACCGGTGACTAAGTGAGAACGAATCAAAAGTACGACTTTTGATCCATGTTCACTTCTCATGCTGAAAAGCTGAGAAGATGCAATATTGTAGATGTTATGTAAGTACAAATGTTAGTAATTGTGATAAATATACATATTGATAAAATAAACCCTTGTATTATTATTATTATTATTATTATTAGTATTAGGACAATACAGTTGTGAGGTGTGAATGTGTATCCTCGTTATTTCATGGTTACCATCTAGCTATTCTCAGCCCATCGCACCTAGTATCGACGCGGCATTTCCTCTGCAAACTGCCAGTGAAAGCAGCTGCATCAGAAATTCGTCTTCGCGTATATCCATGGTGTTTGCTCGTATTCGATCGCCTACGTCTTTTATAAATTTCCTGGTACTTCTGCTGACCGGACCCATTGTTTCCATTGCGATCGGCACGAAATTGTACTTAGGCTCTAACTCTGTGTATTTACGCCACTTTTCTTTTTCTGCGTGTTCGGCAACCCATCACGCCTCCGTCGCCCTGTGGCATAAATAAGACGGTGCGGCCGTGCAGGATACTGTCGCATCCCAAACCAGGCATTTGCCTTTTTTCCCACGGCGGGATGGTCACACCGTCGGGCCTTATTATTATTATTATTATTATTATTATTATTATTATTATTATTATTATTATTATTATTATTATTATTATTATTATTATTATCACTAAACAGTGTGATTATAAGGTCCCTCAGAAAAGCCGGTTTACCATCTACAGTTGAACCGAGAGGTTTTGTGTCCGCTGGCGAAGAAAGACCTGATGGGGTGACCATTGCATTATGGTCACGTGGGAAGTCCCTAGCTTGAGATGCAACGGTTTCGTGCCCAACCGCGGCTTTCTATTTACACCATAGCTCAGTTGAGTGGGGGTGGGTAGCAAAGCAGGCGGACGCCAGATAACGGGTTAAATACGCTGGACTGGAAACCAAATATTTGTTTGTGCCTATTGCCATGGAGACACTAGGACTAATCAGCAAGGGAACCAAAACATTTCTCAAGGATTTATGTAAGCAAATTGAGGAGGTCACAAGCGACCGAAAAGAGGGTCAATTCTTGAGGCAAGCGTTGTCCTTGGCCATTTGCAGAGAAAATGCGGCATCTATTTTAGGCCCCATGGAGAAAAGTAATTATTTAAAGAAATTGCAATAATACGCTCAGACCTTACAACTGTAACATTGTTTAAATAATAATAATAATAATAATAATAATAATAATAATAATAATAATAATAATAATAATAATAATAATAATAATGTCGCAGGAATCGAATTGCTTTCCGACGAGGTGACCGCCAGTCCACTCACTTACCGCAGCCACCTTGTTGGCGTCGATGCGGGAACACGAAGCACGAAGGAACGACGTGAACCGAACGGCCGCGGCGATTGGAAACGACACGATCGTAAGCGAACGTGACCTTGATGAGGTTCGTTATTGTTGGCAATAGAAGCAGCAGCGCCTCGACTGAGAGGATGGCTGTGTTGGCGTAGTGGGTATTCTGCCACATCGACTCTTGAGGAAACCCTCGATATATGTCAACATGTGCTGCCCTCCGTGCATTGACGATATGCCTCACGGCGATTCCAAGCTCGTAGGGGACGGAGAATGGTCAAGATTACGTAGTAAGCAGTTGCCGACGGTTGCTTTTGCCGGTCACCGTCACAATGAGAGTCAATGTATGCATACTCGAATCAGTGAAGCCCAGAACGTAATACGCCATTTCGTACTTCCCAGTGCTCGATTTAGTCGGTTGCAAGCATTTGAAAACAGGGCTCCTGTTTGTCTTTACCGCTATTTCTTCTAAAAGTTCAAATAGGTCACCAACCGAATCCCGTGTCTGACTTATGCTTAGGTGAAGAATGTGGCGCAACACTTCGATCTCCCACGAGCTATTCAGCTTGTCTATGCGGGCTTTCCGCTAAATATGTGTCTAAGAAATTCGATTCCCTTGGTCATAGAGATTTATATCCTGCTTCTTTATAAATACTCTGCTAGTTTAACCAAACGAGCTAGTTTTGTGCGGAAGATATGCAGACTTTCGTTTGATAACTTTTGAGATATATATATATATATATAGTTTTTCTGTTTGGGCGAGCTTTGCCGAGTGTGCAAACGTATTGTAATTGATTTATAAATCATCACAATATTTTCTATATATATATATATATATATATATATATAGCAACAGCTGTAGAGCAGGAAGGCCGGACGAAGGCAACGTCCGACAACGGCAACGGAATTCGAGCATAATGATTTCGGCACAAACATGAAGCTCGGCTAATCGTCTCTATACATATGCACTCACATAAATAAACATACACTCAACAGAATGAGAGCCGGTCTCGGCTGCATTGGCCGAGCTCGCCAGCTGAATGCGTTCGACCACACTGGCAATTTCATATCGCCCTTCTTCGCGCTCGCTTAGCGTCAATCACTAGAGCTGACAGCTATGGTAGATCATGAGCTGTCATCGTCGTTGACGACGTGATATAGTGTGAGTGGAATCCCCGCCGATTTGGCCTTCCTCAGTTTAGAGTCAAAGCGGGGGCCCTTTTCAGAGGTCATGCTGGTAGGGGCCTTTTTCAGAGGTCATGGTAGTAGGGGCCTTTTTCAGGCCAAGCCAAGGTGACGGCCTCGTGCCCCCCCCCCCAGACACACATCTGCCTGTACTCGTTTCCGTTATGAGGCCGGTCGTGGTCTGCGGCCCTGCATCTGATCGAGGAGCAGTGTGGGGCGAGGGGGGGTGGGGTTACGTCGACGTCCACTACTTCCGTCCAAAGGTCGTTCGGGGCCGTTAGGCAGGGAGTCAGTGGGCGTCGTCGGCAACAGCAGCAGGGCCGGCGTTTGCTATCCGCCGAACACAGCGGTGGTTTGGTGCAGACCCGAATCTATTTGAAATTTCCTCACTATCGCCGCGACGACCACCTTGCACTAGACAAACGTCTAAGACGGCGTTTCTCTCTCTTTCTCATTCTCCTTCTTTTGCTCTCTTCCCATCTCTCTTTCTTTCTCTCTCTCTCTCCATATATATATATATACATATATATATATATATATATATATATATATCTCCTCTCTTACCTCCCTCTCCCGTTTGATCTCTTCCTCTATCTTCCTCCCTCTTCCGGCCTCAGATTCGCGACCGTCCTCGTCAAGGCCGCCGCCGCTGTCGTCAATAGAGGCGAGGAGGCGGCCGCTCAAATCGTCCCCTTCGTCGTTGTGCCAATGACGCTGATGGTGTGGGCAACGATCATGTTGTTGTTGTTGTTGTTGCTGTTGTTGTTGATGATGATGATGATGATGGTGGTGATGATGATAGCGATGGTGGTGATGATGATAATAGCGATAGTGGTGATGATGATTATACCGATGATAATAGAAGTAACACTGATGATGGGGCGGGCTGATTGACGATGACGATGCTGATCATGGAAGTGCTGATGCGGTGAGTGAGGGTGCTGGTGGTGATCATCATCATCATCATCATCGTCATCATCATCACCACCACCATCATCATGGTTAGTAACAATCATAATAGGTGGTCGGTGGTGGGAAAAAGCCATCTCATTCAGGTTCTCGGCTTGAATGCTTGCATGCCTGTCTGACTGCCTGTCCGGTACTTCGGCTTGGCGGACGAAGGCAGACGACGCCCAAATGCCCCAGACGATGGCTCGTTCGTTCGTGGAGCTGCACATCGGCCCGCTCCAGCTGCTGCGGCTGCTACTGCTACTGGCTGGTGTCGGCCGCCAGATATGGCCTAAATTACCCAACTTCAACCTTCATCCCCTCGAACGGTTGACAGGGGACGGGGCGGGGGCGTTGAGGTCAGGTCGTCGGCGGCGGCGGCGGCAGCGGTACTATCAGCGAGCTGCTAGAATGGATGGCAGCCATTCTAGCCGCCGCCCTTCATCAGATTTGTTCATGACTCCATACGATGGCAGAATCCGCCTTTTGGCATCGCAGGCCATTGAAGTTTGCTATCCGAGAGAAGAGAGCACCTTGCGGGTAGTAGATGCACGCTATATATATATATATATATGCATATATACATGTATGCATAAATATATATATATATATATATATATATGCATATATACATGTATGCATAAATATATATATATATATATATATATATATATATATATATATATATATATATAGTCTACATGTATTTATAGATTAATAGGATAAGGCAGGAAGCAACAGTAATATACGCTTCCATTGTTTATGATTATAAGTAATTATTATTCCCACATCGTCAATGATTTTGGGTGTATCTACTGCGCTTACCTCATTAAGTCATCTCAGCTTTTTTACAAAATGCATGAGAAGCTTTAACCTTTGCAAACTATCTAAATATACAGTTTAACAACTATTCGGTTACAGTGTGTGATAATGCCGTCAGAACTAAGAGCGGTAACCTTCTATAAGGGTTGAAGACATGCAAGTATTTTATTTGTTCTCAGTTGACTTGTGTAACGACTTTGCCGCCTGTAAGTTTATCCCGGTCACTTTCTGGGAATTTCGCCGGTGGACGCGGAGCCTGGATTTACTCAGCATTCCCGCTGCGATATATAAATTCAATAGAATTATTTATGCGAATTTTGGCCAAGTCCCTCAGACAGTTTCAACTTAAGTCGCTAAATGCAACTGATGTATCTGCGGCGACCAACAGTTAACTTAATAGTAATAATTTCTGTGTATTTTTGATACCTCTTCGCATTGTTAGCGACCACCCTAACTTAAGTATGCCACGGTTCCAGAGTAAGCAGCTCATATATCCCACGCAGTTTACTCCCATACTAGAGGTTTACCTAACCCCCAATGTAAAAGCGGTAAATCGTTTGAGCATAGCGCCTTATTTCACTGACAGCTAAGTAACGCCAATACTAAGCAGCACTCTTACGGCAGGTTAAGCTGAGTTTTCCGTTTCCATAACTGCATAGTTGCACCCAGCATATACGTGAGAAGCACAAATAGCCGTGCTCAGAAAAAGATCAAACATTATGCGGAGTGTAATGCTATTCAACATGGAGGAACACGCAAATTTTTCGCACGTTCCACTTGAAATACACATAGCCGGACGGCTTGTGCTTCTCACGTACATGCTCGGTGCAACTATGCAGTTATGGAAACGGAAAACTCAGCTTAACCTGCCGTAAGAGTGCCGCTTAATATTGACGTTACTTAGCTGTCAGTGAAATAAGGCGCTATGCGCAAACGATTTACCGCTTGGAATTTACCACTTCAAGTGGAAAGTGTGGCGTTTTACTTGTTTCAAATAGTGCGTCCTCTACCAGACCATCTCATATGGCTCTAATAAGCAGGTGGAGACGAAAGCACTTACTGCGGAAACGACATCTTTACAATATTATAGGTAGAATTCCAAACCAGACAATTTAATCAATGTATGAACCCGGCGACAAAAAATCACACCTGCGCGGATCTTCTCTCTCTCTGAACGTGACTCGACAGCCTTTCACTGGGTCACCGCTAGATTTTTAGAAAAGTTTACTAAGTCATCTGTGCATCTGGTACACAACTGACGACTATGTCGAAAAATGCTCCCAGGTCTTTTTCAGGCCTTGAGGAATATACGCACAAATGTATATCGATATAAAGGAAGTAATTTGCGACAATGGTAAAATGGGCACTTGCGACAATGGTGCTTGTATCACTTCAGGAGTTTGGCGTTTGTTTATAAAGCGTCAAAGGTTATAAAGCGTCAAGGTTTATAAAGCGTCAAGGCTAATAAAGCGGAATGCACAGCGCTGGACAACAAATTGTTGCACTACTTCTCTCGCCGAAAGCGTGAAGAAGATAGAGTATTATGAAGAAACATCTTGAACTGTATATTTTACTCAATCTGAGTGAAATAAATAAAATTGATTGATAAATATAAGAAAAAAAAGCGTTTGTTACCTGCCGCGATCACGCTATTGACGCTGCAAACAAGCTACATAATAATGTGCTGACTCTTAAATTTTCTGGCAACGAAATAAGCGGCAAATCGTGAACGCGGTGACGGACATTCGGAACAGACAGAAGAAGCACGCAATAGCTGGGGAGAAGACAGACGACCTAGGGTGATGATGCGAACGCAATGCGACCTAGGATGGTGACGCAAACTCTATTAATATGGATTCCAGATTCACGTTCGCGAAAGGCCTAGGAGATGCTTCACACAGCAGAGAGCTTCCATTACAATCGGCAAAAGCAAGACCCTTACCGAATAGTGTTAACATTTCGAACCAGATAGATCTATGACGCACCATGACACTCTCCTTGCACGTTGCAATAAGAGTAACGGTCGCACGCAGCGAAATTATGGCGCACAAGTTCTTGTCTTAGAGCACTAGAATACCCTAATGTGAAATGAAAAGCGTTTCATCGGTCTGTCTCAAAAAGGAAGAATTGACCAAAGATTACGTAAATCGTCCTCATTAATTCAATTCAATTCAAATGCACCTTTATTTTGTCAAAGGGGGACATTATTTACATCTTACAAACCGTTACCTCGATACATACAATAGTCAGTTTACATTTGCACTGTTAGCGTTTCAAGTTCCTTTTTATCATTACTTACTACACCATGCATGCTGGAATGACATAGCATTGCAGTCAGCTTAACAAGGTTATTTTTTCTGTGAGTTTCCACACGCTCAGCTGTTGTTGTATAGATGTATGCAGTTCGTTTTGCTATCAGGCGAGCACTCGGTGGACGCTAGGATTGCTGCATTTGTTGGCAACACGCTGGTGATCCTATATTATAATTGTGAGTCGATTCTGAAGCTAATGCTTATGAGACTCACTTAATATGAAGAAAAATTGCGCAGCAAAGAAACAACGTCGCTGTCTCGTTTTCTTAAGTGGATCACTCTGTGCATATGTACAATAGATATAGTGTTCCCCTAAGGCACGTGGCCCAACAAGTAGGTATAGACCACACTTAACAGTTACAGCAAGCATTCATATCTGCTTTACCAACTGAACCTCGGACGCCAATGCTGATCACGCGAAATACGACCTATATTGTAATGACACGATAAGCTCGTTACGCCACGCTTGCAGGTCTAGAGCGCAGAGACATCTGGAATCGACGCAAGATGTTAGTAGATTATCGGCTCTGCTGGGCCTTCTGCACTTCTAAGGCGGAAATACTGTATAATCTCTGTATAATCACCAGAATCAAAGCAACTCAATTTGGTTCCAAATTGATGCAATCCGAGCCGTGGTTGCGGAGTAATTAAGATTTTTTGGCGGGCATGTCGAGTGTCTAAGTGCATACATAAATGACTTACTCCATTAGATAAATCACTCGCTATAGCTTGTATTGTAAAGGCCCCGTACACAGAGACCGATAAATTTAACATCTCTCACACAGTTATGTTGAAGCACGGTCTAAAGCATGCGCGGCTATACCATATGTATTTTCCAAATAGACGCGTACTTTGTACTGGCACGTTTGGGAACATACATTGCCACATGCGTGAAACTGAATCGTCACATGGTCGTCAGTGCGACGCTACAGGACCGATAGTGGCAAGAACACCAGCTATGGAAAAGCGCATCCTTCCTAGCCGATCGTTCTTCTGTAGGCACGAGGGAAGTGGCTCGACTACTGTAGGGCATAGTTGACTGCTGCGATCGCTACAACGATAGCCCGATTTCACAAATGTCAATTTTTGGGGGGTTACGTAAATACTCTCGTCTACGAGACTGCGGTCTAGTCACATAAACAGCTGGTCGCCGGGATGATCTCCGCTGACGAGGCCATTCAAGTAACGTCTGGACTATTTCAAGACGTGCAACAAACTCTCTGTAGGCGCTGCCAAATAGGGGCTTGCAGAGGCACCTTCGAGCACTTGCTGTGAAATACTAAATAGTTGTGAGTGCTTCTCGAGCTATGACGAGTGACTTATCTGACGAAGTAAGTAATTTTTTCATGCACTCAATCTTTGGCATGTCCGCCAGAAAATCGTAACTATTCCGCAACTACGATTCGGATTGCCATTAGTTTGGTTGCAAATTATCGTTATGAAATGCGCATTACGTGAATGTCTTAAGATTTTTGCGAAATCGCTTCTAAACCACTATGTCGCATCACCTGGCCGGCGTCGTATATCATTCAGAGAAGTTTTCTTACGAACAGGACGGTCTCTCTTCTGGTTGTCGTGCAATCGCATATTTTGTGCTTCTATGTCGGACAATTACACCAGTTTAGTAATTTTTCACTATAACCCCAAAACAAGTTTTCTTTCGAGAACATGTTTCATCAAGTTCTATCATTCCCGATTTCGCTTTTGAAATCATCCAGGGACAACATATATATATATATATATATATATATATATATATATATATATATATATAAGTTCATTTATTCAATGTAATGAATCATTCAGTGGTAGAATCATTGGTTCAGTGGTAGAATCATTCAGGGTGGGAACATGACATTATATATATATATATATATATATAAACTCAAAACTGCATAACATCAGTTTTGGCAGAAAGCCAAGCAAATGCGAAATGCGTTTGCTACTCCGGGGTGGCAAGGGTCGATTGCGACGAGAGCCTTTCTTATCATGATAGATCGAGTAGCGTACGTATCTCCGATTGTAACTCATTGGCAGATGTGCACACCGTGGGGTTCTGGAGGCAAAAGAAGGGGGGGAGGGAATGAACCCTAAATCTTCGCCAGCCCTTTGCGTTTCGCTATCGGAAAGTCCTGTCCTGGCGGATGCAGCGGGTTAGCCGCTGCGAATTCTCGCCATGCTTCTGAACAGAACTGCTACTGGGTTCTCAACGTCGTCGTCTTGGCATCGAGTTTGCGGGTGTTAGGATGAACGTACACCTCATCGACGACCGGCTATACCGAGACGCCAAGCACAGAAGCCCCCCCCCCCCTCCACACGAGCACGAACCACTCAACAAACGATCGCCCTCCATCGCGGACAGCACACTCCTCGCGTTCGGGTCAGCTTTCTTATCAATGCTGCTAGCCAGGACGAATCGCCTATCCATTACGATAGACCCTGCAACGCCGGTTTAAATCTCTACCACATCTAGATTACCAGATGGAAGCGGAACGGATTTGTATTGAGCCCGCGTGGCATGGAACAATAACTGACACTATATGTATACGAAGGTGACAAAAATGTTTTAATGCGTCTTTATAAAAAAAGAAGATTGTTTGATCTCCAAATGTGTTTTTGTTCCCATAAAAATAGTTCCCGCCCGCTGCAAAGAATTTGTGCCGCCTTCTTTCCCACTCTTCAGCGCATTTTTTTAAACGCGCCCTCCGGAAGATCCTACAAAGTATATTCTGTTTGGTCTCGAAACGTTGCCCTTTAACTTTTTATCCATGCGAATAGAAAAAGTCACACGGTGTAAATATAGAAATTAAGCTTTTCGTCAAATATTTCAATATCAGGAAATGTGCGTTGCCGTGGTGGAAAATCCAAGACTTGTTTGCCCAGAGTTCAGGCTCCTTGGGCCGGACGTTCTCGCGCAATTTTGACCTTATTGACCGTAGAACCAAGTGGCAAAAAATCGTGAAAGATAATTATCTTGTAGTCGAGACAAACAGTTAAAAGAACCTTTGTGTTGGAAACTGATCTGTCTAAATTTCTTTGACTGACTTCCTCCTTGGAAGCACCAACACTGCTGGAACAAACTTTGCTGCTAGTCTTCTGATGCATAAATTATCGGTCAATACTGCTACAATCGGTTTATAGAAAATCTCTAATTTATCAACTATCTCCCTGACAGTAATTCGGCGATTGTTAAGTACAATATAGCGAACCTTTGCAACGCTTTCTTCAGTGATTGACGTTGAAGGCCTTTCCGAAAGGGTAATATTTGGTCACGTCCGTCGCGAAATCGACGGCACCATGTATACACACTGTTTTAGGACACTGGTTGATCACCATAAGCAGTTTATGGCACTTTTACTACTTTAGAACGTATTCTTCACTTTTTGAACCAAACTCAAACAATAAACGTGAACAAACGAAATTTGGCATGCGTGTGGCTGATGAATGGCGCTTCTAAACAAAACAAACTCGGAGTTCTTGGTTTCGGTCTGGCGCAAAATTCAAAGTACTAGAATTCGATAATCCGCCCTCGTATATACGCCTCGTACATATATAGTTAGTTGATGCTATCGCTCTTGCCGTTTTTTGCCTAATGCAAAAACACGAATTTGCAACATTATGCAACTTTATTAAATCATCAATATAGTCTCACCCTCTTGCATTTATATCTTGCTTGGTGCTAGACATCCTCGAACGACTTTATTTTTTACGTAATTGTCTGTAAGTGTAAGGTCCTGAGTGTAGTGGGTGCTCAATTTTTTTTTTTTTTTTTTTTTTTTTATAGAGGACTAACTGGGAAATGCGGTTGCACACGCGGGCACCGCGGCAGGGGAGCTCCCTGCAGATGCGGGCCGGTAGTGTGGGGCTCCAACCCACTAAAAACCAGTCATGTCCCCGTCCCCCACACTGACTGGGAACTGCGTTGCGCATATCATCAAACAGTCAGGGGGGGCGAGTCTTCTACTCCTGGCGGGTGTGTTCCCCGGGAGCCACGGGGAGGGGGGGGCGCCGTAGGTAGTTGGCGCTCGTTTTCTTCTGTAGAATGGCTCTGAAGACTCCGGCTGTGGTGTTCCAGTTTAAAAGCGTTTCCGTCATTTTTTTGCAGACGTCGCGTAGGTTAAAATCCGGTGTGTTCATTAGAAGCAGTAGAGGTACGCGCTGCTCCGCCCATGCTGGGCACTTCAGTGCCGTGTGGTCTGAAGTGTCTTCCGGTCCGTCGCCGCAGTGGATGCATTTAGGACTGGGAGCCTTCCCGATCCTGAACAGGTAGGACTGGAAGTCGCCATGCCCTGTCAGGATCTGGGTCGTGTAGAAGGTGAGTTCACCCCCCGGGCGGTTTAGCCATTCCTTGATGTCGGGTATAACGGCGCGGAGACTGGTGCCAGGGGCACCCTCTTGTAGGCCGGCCCATTCTTCCTGCCAGAGGTCGATAGTATGCCGACGCTCCTCGTCCTTCTTGCGCTGGGGGTTACCCCATAAGCGGCGGCGTTCGGCAGCTTTCAGATCCCAAATAATCGTTCCAGCAAGGACGAACGCCGCCGCTGCGCTTACCGTCCGGTACGCCGCGATCACCCTGAGGGCTCCGACCCTCTGGGCCCGACGCAGGCGCGTCCTGTTGACGGCAAGCTTCAGAGTGTCGGTCGGCCAGGCCGGAGCTCCGTATAGGGCGACTGACTCGGCCACGGACATGATTATTCGCCGCTGGGTTTGTCGTGGTCCATGATTATTAGGCATTAGCCGTGCGACGTTGTTTGCTGTCTTGGTTGCCTTCTCCGTCGCCCGCCGCACGTGTTCAGTGCCGCGGAGACCCCTGTCTAGGGTGACCCCGAGGTACCTGACCTTGTCAACAAGCACAATCTCTTGGTCTTCTAGGCGAAGGTGAATGGCAG
This sequence comes from Dermanyssus gallinae, assembly GCA_003439945.1. Classification (NCBI taxonomy): domain Eukaryota; kingdom Metazoa; phylum Arthropoda; class Arachnida; order Mesostigmata; family Dermanyssidae; genus Dermanyssus; species Dermanyssus gallinae. The sequence goes on along the minus strand of QVRM01007095.1, from coordinate 470,070 downwards.
GACAGTTTCTCCGTCCTACCAAAAGTATTGCCTCGCTCTTGGCGGGGGCGAGGGCGAGTCCCGCCGCTTGCATCCAGCGGGCGACGTCTTCAAGTGCTTCGTTCGCACGGCTTTGCAGCAGGTCCGGTGTCCGGGCCTGGACGGTAAGGACGAGGTCGTCGGCATAGGCTAGGAGGCTGACCCCGGGGGGCAAGTCCCTTAGTCGCAGCACGTCGTCGTACGCTATGTTCCATAGCAGGGGGCCAAGTATGGAGCCCTGTGGCACCCCTGCAGTCATGTTAAAAACGATTCCGTGGGACTGTACTGTCCGGTCCTTTAGGTAGTTCGATATAATGCGCCGTAGGTAAAAGGGAACGTTCTTCCTGTGAAGAGTCTCCAGGATGACTCTCCAGGGTAGGCTGTTAAAAGCGTTTCGTACGTCTAGTAAAATAGCGAGGTAGAGGTCCCGTCTTCTTGGCGGGGATTCGTGGAGGAGTTCGGCCTGCGTCTGGATCTGCTTTATGGCGCCGATTGTCGAGTGGCCTTTGCGGAACCCATGCTGGGCCTCTGACAGCAGGTCGTTCTCCTCCGCGAAGTCCCGCAGGCGTGCCTCCACGATAGACTCGAAAGCTTTGGCCAGGGAGCCGAGTAGGCAAATAGGGCGGTAAGAGCTGGGGCCTTTGGGTATGAGGACCAAGCTTGCGGCCCTCCATGCGCTGGGAAACGAGCCCGACCGGAGCATCCCGGTCGCCGCTGACGCCACCGCTTCTGGAAATTCTTTCATCAGTGTTGTGACCGCGGAGACCGGGACACCATCTGGGCCCGGTGCCTTTCCCTGTTTGAGGCGTGCCGCAGCGTCCAGCACCTCTTGGAGCGTGACCTCCGGGGTATCCTCTTCCTCCTCCCCTGAAGCCTCTAGGTAGGGGGCGCGGTCGAAGGGTGGGTGTTGAGGAAAGAGCGCCTCGATCGCCATCCGCGCATCTTCCGGGGATATTTCTACCCTGCGCTTGTAAGGGGGGAGCCCCCTGATCATTTTGTATGGGCGCCCCCAGGGGTCGTCCTCCAGCTCCTCCAGGAAAGCCCTCCAGGAGCGTTCCTTGCTCCTGAAGATTTCCCTGCGCAGGAGGGCCCGCAAGTTCTTGTATACGGCTCTAAAGCGTCTGGCGGCCTCCCCGTCGTGTGACGATCGTCTGGCGCGGGTGAGCCACCGTCGCGCTTTTAGGCATTTCCGCCGTAGTTGTCCCAGTGCCGCGGTCCACCAGTGTTTTGGCTTTCCTCGGTATCCTCGACGTGCGGGACGGCCTGGGGAGACCGCGCACGCCTTTTCTAGGAGCAGCTGGAGACCCTCCGCCGTAGTTGGAGGTCCCTCTGCTGCTATAAGGGCCCTGAGGGACCTCCGAAGTTGTTCGGCTCCCTGGCGTATAATGGGCGGACGCTCCGTTGGATTTGTCATCGCGGCAGTAGTCACGTGGAATTCGATGATAAAATGGTCGCTGAGGGATTCCTCTTCCTGAAGCACCTTCCAGTCTGAAATCTTGTTGGCATCGGCCCTGCGCGTGATAGTAAGATCGATACATGAGGTGCGCCCGGCCCTGTGAAAGGTAGGCGTACCTTTGTTAAGAACCACGAGGTCTTCAGCCGCTAACCAGTCGAGGATTGCGAGCCCCCTATGACTGGTTCTGGCCGAGCCCCATGCGCTGGCCGCGGCGTTAAAATCTCCGGTTATTACTAAAAGTGGCGCGTCAGTTTGGTTAAAAGAGGAAGATAAGTCGTCTAAAAGCCTGTTAAGGTTGTCAAGTGGAACGTTAGGACTGCAGTAGCAGGAATAAAAGCGTCCGATGTTTGCGACGTCAACCCATGTAAAACCGTAGCCGCAGCCGTGTCTGGAGATGCGCATCTGGCTGCGATGGTCAAGTACGATGCTCGTAGCGCTGTCGGCGTCTGCAAAACAGTCCGGGGAACGGTTTTCTGCCCACCGGATGTTAGGCTCGCTGAGCAACAAGAGGTCGGCTCCTACTCTGCTGCTGACCTCCTGGAGCATGTTGTGCGCGCCTCTGCTGCGGTTGCAGTTGAGCTGGAGTACTTTACGAACTGGCGTCATTGTCGTTGGTGGGCGAGGCTTGCTTGTTAGATGCCTTCGTTGCACGAGGGTCCAGAGGAGGCGAAGTCTGTACCCTCTTGCGGCTTTTTTGGGTGACCAGGGTGAACCCCTCGGCGTCCACGGCGTCACTGGGGTGGTCCTCGTGGGTAGCCGGTGCCGGGGTTGGGTTTGGCATTCGTGTTATCTCCAGGTGCGCGGCCGTTGGCCGGGTGCCGCGGCGGCGGAGCTCCTCCAGTTGCTCTCTGTACTTTGGACAAGCGGCAACGTTGGCCGCGTGTCCTGCTTCGCCGCAGTTATAGCAGGTCGCCGCCGCTTTGCATTCTCTCGAGAGGTGCCCAACTACCCCGCACCTGTGGCAGCGCTTACCTGTGACGACCGCGCCAGTGCACGAGGGAGCAGAGTGGCCCACTCGTTGGCAGCGCTGGCACGTCGGCACGGTGATCCACTCCGAGATTGGGCACGAGGACCACCCCATGTGGATGCGTTTGATGTTTAGGAGCCTGGCGGCGTCGGGAGGGGCCGCTCGGACCAGGGACGTCCATCTGCCGGTGGCCCCCTTTTGTGGGGGTTCCACGGCCAGTGGTCCCTCGATGGGCAGCGCCTTGCGGATGGCAGCCTCGATGTCTTGCTGGGTGGTACCCTCCATGACATCCCTGATCAGGAGACGCTTTAGTGACGTCCTGTCGACGCTGGCGTCCGCCTCCCCGGCTGACTGCAGGGCCTGGAGAGAGGAGCTGGCCCCTCCTTGTACCGCCTCTGCCACCACCAACCGCACATCTCCGCTGGGCAGTTGTTGAACTCGATTTACCCTCACGTTGTGGGTATTGGGGTCCACCCTGACACCCAGCTCTTTGATCATCTCGGCGTAAGTCTTGCCTTCCTTCTTTTTAAGAAGGAAAGTTGTGGTGCTGGCCGAGCTCTTCTTGCCACCGTCTGCCCCCCCCCCCTGTCTGTGCGCGCCGTAGGGGTGACAGCAAGATGTAAGTCTTGTGCCCGGGAGAGGCATTCCAGGAGTTTGCCGACTCCCCTCCGCTCGCCCTGGCTTGTCATGTGGCAGGGTATTGGCCCAAGGTCCCTTGAGCCCGCGAGGGCCTTGGCTTTTTTTCAGCGCCTGGTCCAGGAGATTCTTGTCCTGGAGGAGCGCTGCGTCCTTAGGGAGCGTGATTGCCACTAGGGCCCGGGTGATGGGCTCGCCGTCATCCCCCGATTCGCAAATTTGGCGCGACATGATCACCCCTGTCCTGCGGCCGGCCTCGCCGGCTATGCCCTGGAACTGGCAGGCCATGTTTTGCCATGTGGTTTTGTCTGAAGGATCGTCTTCCCGGGCAAGTGGTGCTCAATAAGTTTCCAGCCCAGGTCATATATTTTTCAAGGCTGGTGCTAATTACCTGGAGTCGCCTTTTGTGTCGGTAAAAGGTGACGCCAATCCTGTTGACAAGTTGTGGACGCATTTGGGTCAATTTTATAGACTTCTTTGGAGTTGTTGACAGTAGAGAACCGTGTTGATCGTCCGGTTGCTTGCCACAAGTTCAATGTAAACGTTGTCTCTGATTGCTTACCAATAACACAACATAATCTTATTTGAGTGGTCGTTTTTCTTCCCGTATTGAGATTTTAAAAAATCGTAAAGAAAAAGGACTTCTAGTGGACTAGAAGTTTGACTTACATTCTCGTAGAAGACCCATTTCTCATTGCAGGTTACTAAATGATCTCAACGCAAAGCTTGGCATTGGCAATTGAGAAGAGAAGTGCAGATGCACATGCGCTCCAACTGCTGGCATTTCTCAGTTTCAAGTCAAATTATTCCAAGTTTCAAGTCAAATTATTCCAAATTTCAAGTCAAATTATTCCAAGAGTCAAGTCAAATTATTCTAAGTTTTTACCGTCCTGGCAATGGTTGCTTGGCGAACTTTACTTTCTTTTGCGAGTTAGGGAGTGGTATTCGTTTGATTTTGTAGTTTTTAAGAAGCAGAACGTCCTCTTCCCGCATAGTGGATTGACCGAACCTTGGCTCACCGCCCAGGTTTAAATCCCTACTACGGAGCTTGGCAAATAATGTTTGGTAGGTCTATTCGTTGACTGGGTCATCCACATAGTTGATAGACATGTTTTAACAAGTTACAGCAGCGTTAGAAAAAGTTCGGAACTCGTAGAGCAAACTACTTCGAATATTCACGTTTACATTCAACATTTATCCACTTTCTGAGAAAGCAACCACGTTGTTGGCGCCAAAACGGCGAAAACTTTTGCTACACCTAACGTATATTTAATAAATGCATCTTTATTCAGAATTGTAATTGACTGACTATATATATATATATATATATATATATATATATATATATATATATATATATATATATGTTTATTTTGGAGCTTTTTGGAAATCTCATTTGTTTCTAGGGCTTCGTATGGCGACATATTACTACAGTTCGCAAACGGTAGCAGCAATTGCAACAAATACAACAACCATCTCTCTGAGCCCTCTTGACTACCAACCTCGAACCAAATCGAGAGTTGTTCACACATTTATTAGCTCTGATTAATAGCTCTAACCTTTCTACTACGTTAAGCTATAGCTCTTCAATAATGTGGTGGCAGCGATGGGGCGGTACGGGTGGTAGCGATTGCGACAGCGACGGCTGTATAAGAATAATAATAATAATAATAATAAGAATAGCAGTAACGATATGGGTGTAATAACCGCCGGGCAGTAAACCGTTATACGTATTACTCGGGCGACATTTGCCTTATTCCTCCGAGATGCTTGAGAGAGAGAGAGAGAGAGAGAGAGGGAAAGGTAGTTGCAACGACAAGATGTTCTCAAGGAGTTCGCTCTCGACTCTTTCTCTCTCTCTTTCTATCTCGATCTCTGCCTGTTGGTTACCCCGAGCCGCGAAAGGGTATTGGCAATGGCGGCGCCGCGATGTCCCGCCTAAAATACCCCCGTAGTATAGCGTATAAGATGCTCCTTCGAATCTCGGCGCCAAGCTCGGTCAACGAGCCCCAGGTCGTGATTGTTGTGCGTGTAGGAGGCCAAGCGCTGCGTGAGCGTTACGTGTGGGTTCAGCCAAGCAGCGTGCACTGCAGGCGTTATTACCACTCGAAGACGCTATATATATATATATATATATATTGAGATTAAGTACTCTTATGCTTGCAGCCATAAACGACACTAGGCCGTATGACCAGCCTTATGGCCATCCGCAACTTTATACAGCCCTTCTCCCAGCGAATAATATATATATATATATATATATATATACATGTGTGTAAACACATACATATTGGAGAATTTATTCCGTATATTGGAGAAGAGGGAGTTAGTTGTCTCTCGATATCGGCCGATTGATAAAGCCTGGTGACCAATATTGCCTCGGTAGCATAGTGAACAATAACAATCGAAATATTAGTGGTATTAGTTGTCGTTGTTGTTGTTGTACCAGTATCAGTAGTAAAATGGAGATGCGTAATCGTACCTCAATGGTAATGTAACATTTGCTTAAAGAGGATTCTCAGGAAAACGTCGTAGGTTGCTCAGGTGCTTTCGCTGCCTGAACTATACAATTACAATTATGCTTCGCTGTGCACCCCACTGCATGGAACTTGGCACAACTCTGCAGGCAGAACCGGCAGGTGCACAACTCTTACTCCTCTTGAAACGTTGCGTTTGAACATACCAGGTAGTGATAACCATGCACTATGTACCTGGTGTATACGTGGCGATTGTCACATGCAGGACCAGAACTATAGTAAATAGTCCGACGCCGTAAACGTGAATGAAATGACGTCGAATGGGGCACCACAGAAAACCGCCAATACCGTGCCTCCTCGTGATGCGCGCGATAGGCTGAATTAAGACCAGTTGACCTTAGTTGTTGGCTGGTCAGATGCTCTGGTTTTCCATCGCTTCATACCTAAATGTATCTAAACCGCAGAGTTTTCATGTTGGACTTGCATGGGCTTACTAATGTTAAATATAAACTGATATTTAGTAGATGCCTGTAGCAGCAAAGTCCTCTTCAACGGATTCAACAGAAGCAACGAAGAATATTAAACCCAGAGCGAAGCCGAACGATGCGCCAACCGCTGTGCTATTATTAGGATAATCAAGTCTATTAATATTTCACATTTATAGACATCGTTATCCTTACAATATACACGACAAAATGCCACACGATGTACAAGAGCTATTCCTATACTAATGTTACGTGTTAGAGCAAACGTAGGGTTAGGTTAGCTTGAGGAGCTTAAGCTAAACGATGTTATGTTAAAAATGGTATTCATCCAATTGATTTCTGATACACTAATAGGTGTTGGGGATCAAAAACAGTCCGATTAAGGATACGCACTGCCGCTAATATTTGAACTTTGCCACAAGCACAAAATGTGCAAAAACAAGCCTTACTGAAACTAATGTTCTAGCACTTACCTTATTTGAACTATTTAAGAATCCAGCAATCTATACGTGTAAAAGTTAGTGTTGCGGCCAATTTGTGTGTCTAAACAAAGTCGAATCGACGACGCCACACGACTGCCATACGTACCGCGCAGCGCATGAGGTCGTCACGACTAAAAATATCTCCCATCGCCGTCGTATGTTAGAGAAAAGCCTGAACGACGGCGTGGCTCTTGGCGAGAACGCCATCGCCCGAGAGAAAACGAGCCAAAACACTTAGAGCTTGCTAAGGAGCTCACTAATATCTGCAAAGTGTTCCATTCGGCCACTACTCACGCCATCTTCTTCCACCAGCACCAGCAGCAAGGCCCCTCCGTCCTGCGTCCCTTCGTCTGCCCGTTAGTTTGTTCATTCGGCCGGATGGTTTCTTGCCGTCTTGTCTAACGAAAAAGCAGCATCAATCAACGTTGTGCACCGACCTAAGGTGCAAGCGCTGCCAAAGGGTACATTTAAAGGCGGCGCCGCTGTTTTAGTCCAAATCGTCCGGCATACGACCGAAACCGGCAGCTTGAGTCGGCGGCTGCCGACAGCCTGGGGTCGGCTGTGTGCCTTAGCTCGTCCTGACACACCGACACGCGCTACTTTGCATGTCGATGTTCGACGTATGAAGTCCGCACACGAACAGCGTGCTCAAAAAGGTAGCGCGTACGTATATTTCGTACGGTATTTCGTACGTTCGTGTACGCAATATACGCAGCGCACCCCGCCATCGTGACTGGGGCGCTGTCTCTGCCGCCACGTTAATGCTCTTTTACCGCCAGCGACCATAACGACCCGCCCCTCATCGCGCATCGAGGTGCCGGTCCCATCTCTAACCGGTCTGTGCGACCGAGAAAGACACGATGAGCGTAGCGGGGGAAGGTGGGAGGTTGTGGGTAAGAGTTGAAAGGGGACCGGCAGGAAGGCAAAGACAGGGACGCAAGGAAAGGTACGCTATGGATATGTTGGGGGTTGCTGTTGGAAGCCGGCGCGCGTCGCGCCAAGAGCGGATGATATATTGCGCGTATGTATGGCGGGTTTGGCAGGCAGACCGGGGGGGCTGACGCTGGCGCTACTTTGGTGGACTGGCCACCGCTGCTGCTGCCGCCGCCGCCGCCTCCTGCAGTACCCCATTCCCCCTTCAGGGGCTCTCGGGTCGTTCATTTTTGCTCTCATGTCCTGTCGTTCGCCCGTCCGCTCGCTGGTTTCTCTGTTCGCGGCCTGTTTCACGTTTCCCTTGTAGGAGCTGCGCTTATGAATGGAGAAGCCGCATGGGCTATAGTGAGACAGAAGAAAAGGAGAACTGTGCCGCTTTGTGCGCCAGACCAGTGCGTCGACCGTGATGACGATCATGATGGGAGTAATCGTAGTGGGCGGTCGAGGGACAGCGATGACGGCCATTGGGGCGATATTCGGCACTGGTAGTCTTCATTTTGCCTCCGGTTCTTCTTTTCCTCGTTCTTGTCGGGCTTCTCCGAAATCAGACCGTGTATATATTATATATATCGGTATATACCGAGCAAGATAGCTTAGTGGCAAAGCCTTTGCCTTGCATTTGTGAGGACTGGGTTCGAGACCCAGACCGGCCACTCTTAAATTGGTTTGCATGGTTTCCAATTTCGACAAGGTAAATGCCGGAGTGGATTAAAATTAGCCATTACGTGAAAAAAACCGTACACGGGCAATTGCCTTACGGAAAATCTTGAAAAAAAAAAATATATATATATATATATACGCCATCATAGCAGATATATAAGTTGCGCAATCATAATATTATTAACTTGGGTCTCTCAACTGACATTGGCTGTGTAATTCGCGGCTACTATTCTAGCATCCACATTTTCGAGTTCTCTTTCATTTTATAGATTGTTTTTTGCAATTTCTATAACTGTCCTACATTTATGCCTACACCACGCAGACGAGACATATGTAATGACATCACTACTTGATACCAAAATCATATTATGATACACAAACAAATATTGTTTGTGGTGTGGTACTCGACCACAGCATGCAAAACCATCTAACCGGCACGGCGATCCGCGGCGTGGAGCAGCAGGATTAGTGGTAGCATGTGGTCAAGTCGGGTCTCTTGTGATACGTTTTAATAAGCAGTGCAAGTGTAAGAACAATACAATTGGGAGCTGTGAATGTGTATCCTCGTTATTTCATGGTTACCATCTAGCTATTCTCAGCCCATCGTACCTAATATCGACGCGGCATTTCCTATGCAAACTGCCAGTGAAAGCAGCTGCCTTAGAAATTAGTCTTCGCGTATATCTTCGGTGTTCGCTTGTAATCGATCACTTAAGTCTCTTATAAATGTCCTTGTACTTCTGCTGACCGGGCCCTTTGTTTCCTTTGCAATCGGCACGAAATTATATCTAGGCTCTAACTATATGTATTTACGCCACTTTTCTTTCTCTGCGTGTTCGGCAACCCATCCCGCCTTTGTCGCGCTGTGGCATAAATAAGACTCAATTGTATTGTTCTAACTAATAATAATAATAATAAAATAATTAGGAATTATTTGTTAAAAAGAGCCAACGGCTTTGGAGACGGGTTTTGAAAACGAATGGCCAGAAAATAAAACAGCTGTCATAATAATAATAATAATAATTCTGTGTGCCGAGGAAACGCCGGCTGTATTGTCGGTTCCATGGAATAATATTTAGGAGTTAGAAGGAGACAAGGAGTACACGTTCACACCTCACAATTGTAACATTTAAACAATATTAATAAATAATAATAATAATAATAATAATAATAATAATAATAATAATAATAATAATAATAATAATAATAATAATAATAATAATAATAATTAAAAAAAAAAAAAAAAATTTTTGCTGAACAAGCAATATCAGAGAAGTAAATTAAATACAGATTCGAATGGCAGAAAATCTGTCTAGTATACAGGGGACAATTCATTTAAGTCGCACATATATGGGTCTGAGGAGGACGGTGCTTGTAGATGAGTGAAACAGCTAAAGGCGTAACACTGTAATCGAGTGAGCACAGCTAACTAAATTAGTGACTAATGTTCGTTTATTAATCTATTTATATTACAATCCTGTGTAAGTGAACGTGTTAACTTTCAGCCTATAACAGCCCTGGTGTGCACCATTCGGCAAGCGATCCCAAAATTGAGATTGCGTTGCCCCTCTGGACGTCAATGGAAAGTCTTTGGCGCACAAATTGTGCGGCTTTCTTGTCCCTAGTAGTTATCTTTAATCGTTTACCCAATTTAGTAAGTATTCTCTCAGTCAGGGGGCCCGGTGGTCCCAAGGTTTCGAAGGCCACTGGGCTGAAGTTATGGGCTCGTGCAAGTTCGGCGTATTTGTTCATCTTGTTCGTTTCTGCTTGGGTCGCGGCGTGACCAGCTCGAAGTGAACCGAAACCGACCGTTGAGCGAGAAAGTGAGTCGGTTACGGTGGCATCCTATATGAGGGTACGGCCTCGTTCAAAGGGGATAGGAGTCATCCCGTCGGGACGCTTGCCGTCGTTTCTGGTTAGTCCAGTTGGTTCCAGCGTACTTGGGTAGCCTGCCGTCCTCAAGGCCCTTGCTATTGTGTCGTTAATAGCCGCGTGACGTGGTCTACGACCTTCACTGAGGGCGCAGGATAGAGCGTGGTGTGCTTTAATGCCCACCGGCTCTCCGCATCGGCATATGTGAGGGTGAACGAGCGGCGTCGGAGGCCAACACATATTCTTGTAGTGGCATCATCCAGTAAGGTTCCTAGCGATGCACTGGGTAGGGCGTGTAGCCAATCGCTTGCATGTTTTGCGGAGGTTGCTCTAAGCCGAGCCCTAGTAGAGTCATTGTCAGCTTGATCAATAAGTAAACAAGCATGTTGATCGGCTAGCATGGCCGACCATTCACTCTGAGGTGCGACGTTATTTGGTGAGGTTCCAAGAACCTTAACCAATCTTCTCGTGACTTGATCTCGCATGAAGGTAAATTCGAGCTGGCCGGCTTCGTCCTTCGTCCAGACCCTGCCGGAAACCTGGTGGGTGGCAGCAACTATTGCAGGGAGTGCTAATAATGTCGGGTCTGGTAAGCCAAGTCCTCCCTTGGCTATTGGCAAGAACATCTGTCGTTTGGCTGTATCATCCAGTTCGATGTTAAACAGATTCGTTATTGTATTAGCTGTAAGATCATTGAAGCGTCGTAGCTCGTTTGTTTCGCCGGTAAGTTCGATACCCCTTAGAATATGAGTTAGGCGTGTGGCTGAGTAAGAGCACCTTAGCAGGTAAAGACCGATATGGTATCCTATCAGAGGAAGGCGCTTCGAAGCGGTATTCAGTTTATCCAACCACTTCTGCAACACGGGGAAGACACCTTCCCGAAGTAGGGGTACCCCTAGGAGTTCTACTTCGTTTGCGCTGAGTATCTTGCAGCCCGGTAACCAGTGCGTGATCTCAGAGGTTGTCGAATCTGCATCAGGATTCCATACGAACAGTTCGAATTTTAACGGGTTCAGGGCTAAGCCGCTTACCTTCTCGAAATCGATAATCTTCTGTATGTCATTAGCGATTGTAGAGGCGTTGCCTGCCAGTACGCCATCGTCCAAGTACCACATGTTAAGCGGGCTTTAGAGCGATTTGATCAGGTCGTTAACTGCCAGGCAAAATAAAGGTGGACCCAGGGGGTCTCCTTGTTGTATACCTGTCTCGGACGATAGTATTAGGTCAGACGTTACAAGGCAAGTTGAACGTCTATATGAGGACTCGACATAATGGTACATGTCTGGGGTTGAGTCCTTGACTGTCCTTAGCAAATGGTCTCGTCTTATCGTATTAAAAGCATTTGAAAAGTCTAGCTTGAGCAAGTACGTGGGGCAAGTCCTGGAGGCCAGGAAAGAGCGAGTTGTATGAACCGCTGTTTCTACTCCGGCTTTGACCGAGAACCCCAGTTGTCGGTCGTCTATTAGGTGTGCGAGCTGTCCTATGTTATCTCTTATGCTGACCTTCGAAGCAATCCTGCGCAGGCATGATGAGCATGCTATCGGTCGGATAGAGCCGCACTTATTTTTCAATGCAAATAATTTAGCGCCGAAAATGATTGGTAAAAGTTCCGCTGGTGGTTGCCCGAAGCGCAATATGTCAACAACGTTGGCGATAGATATTGCCAATCTATTGGCTGTCTCTCCGAGGTTTGGGGACAGCAAGTCGGCTAGTAGTCTCGGACGGATAAAGTCTAATCCTGCTGAGGCACTTCTTGGAAAGGATTGAACAGCAGCAAAAATGTCTTCCTTGCTTGTGGATCCAGAATATGTTGATGGTGGCTCAGGCCATATAGGCTCTGCTGGTGCAGGCGGGTGTTTCGTTCTTAGTGCGTTGGGGGTATCTTCGCCAGATGAAAACGTGTCTGTAGAGATTAGGATTCTAGCAGCATTGGTGCCGTCTCCTTCGGATAACTTGGTTAAGACTCTTCTAGCAACATCGGAGTCAGCGTGTGTTCGCGCGTTTCTTTGAGCGATCCTGTGGGCCGTCAGGTTATGCAACCTGGTGCCGCACTCGTAATCCCGGAGATTCTTCCTTATGATTTGCGCTAATGATTGGTTGATATGATTGGTTGATAACTAATGTTCGTATAAAAGACTTCATTTAGCTTTACTGCAGTTTCAATAAGCCTTATGTTTCAATTTAACAATTTACCAAACATAACGACACTTGTTGAGTCATACAGCTAGCTTGCTGTGTGATACATTTAATACAACCTGCTGCAAAATCTGAATAACTTGATAGATATTGTTGATGAAAGCCACCACCTAGGCGACGGCTAACCCGCTTTATGGTGCCCCACCGATTTATTGCACGGAACTAGAAAGAGCAATATATAGTCTAACGTGTAGTGTTTAAAATGTCGCACAAGGTTTGCAAAATACGGAGAAAGACAAAAGGTTCAACAGATTCTACAACTGTTAAATTGAGCAATTCAGGACCAAAGAGAAAGTAACCGAAACTGAATACTGCAATATTAAGAGTCAAGTGAATATCCTGTATGCTGCAGTATACTGCGGAGAAGGGAAATATGAGCTGCCAAATGAAAAAAAAACATTTCGACTAATTTTAGCGGTACACATTCGTATAAGCAACTCATGATGCTCATTGGTCGACAATCACTCTCGTAGCAGTTCTTCGGGCTGTATAACAACACCAAGAATACTCCTTAGTTGCGTTTCAGCCAGACTATCTGCGTTGACGCCTGGTGTGTCTTATGGGTTCTGCCAATAGCCGCATTTCACTCGCATACATCGAATAGGTCGCTACAAAAATTTGATAATAAACGCGGTGCTGGGTTGCGCGAACAATGAGTTAATTAGAGATGCAAACTGTTCTTTTCCCGGGTTTGATTTTTGTATAAAGTAACACAATTAATGCACATTGTGTCTTCTGCCGTTTGAGTCATTGTTCTTCCATTAACAACTGCACGCAATGCGGAGTCTTGCCGGTAATCAAGGGGTTCGTTTCTTGTTGCCGCAAGCCGCCACAGTTTGACAGTTAGAGCATTGGGACCGCGTACCCGAGAGAAGGGTTGGCGTGACCTCACACGCGGCTGCAACAAACTGTCTTTGCTGGTGACCGAGGAGTGCACACCGTGCAACGGAAAACAGACTTCTAAACGGAGAAGAAACTACAATGATGTTCGTGGGTGTGCTAGTTTTATTGAGCATTCTTGTTGGGTACCCAACTAGGCCATAGGTGCTCACCTCTAGAATGAAAAAAAAACATTCCGTAAGTAAGTTATTTTTAAATCTAGACCATCATCTGTCCCCTACGAGCTTGGAATTCATCTTTGAGGCACCTTCTTCAAGCCACCGAGGCCCGGACATGACTGTGATATCTAGGGTTTCCCCAACAGTGCTTGTGGCAGCATAGCCGCTGTCTCTCAGCGCTATGGTCTAGCATATATTTTCAATAAGCATCGCGTAAACAAAATTCGATCAACAACAGCAGGGATCGAACCGGCAACACCACCCCGGTAGATGACAACCATTACTAGCGCAGTAGTCCCCCACTAGACCACGCTGCCATACATAGGCGCTTACCCCATCTATTGCTAGCGCTCACTACCACCAGCTTAGATACCACCAGCTTAGATACTACCAGGTAGATAGATGGCCTTGCCTTCACAGGTCGACAGGCGCGCGTGTTCGGCCCGAAACCACTCGCTCCTTGTTTCCCGAAGGAGGTCCTGGTTTTGGCCACCTACGCGTGAACCTCAGCAACAACGATTGAATGTTGTAGGCGTTGCCAGAGAACTAGTAGTCGCATTATCGTAGTACCAACAGAAGAGTCATGGCAGCAGCAGGCGCGTAGCACAGGGCAGGAATAGTCGAAGTGCTTTGTTTCTTTTGACTTTTAGCGCGCTTGTTTCCCGTCCGTCGTTGGTTGTCCGTCGGTAATTTGACGGCTAAGTGCTGGCCAACGGTAGCCGAAGCTGGGGAAAAGGTACGGGGCTGGCCGGCCTGGAAGGACTTGAGCCCTTTTGCTGAATCGTCGGCTGTTGCTGCTGCAGCTGCCGGTGTGGGTGTCGGATGTGGGGTACGCGCTGCCGGTGCGGGTGGGTTGTGGGGTACGCGCGCTGCCTGTGTTTCACCATTACCGTCTTCATGATGATCATCATTATTATCATCAGCACCATCATCATCAGCACTGGTAGTGGTGGTGGTGGTCTGGTTCGCCGTCGGCCGCCAAGGTCGATTGAATATGTTCCTACGTCGTTCGCCGCAATTCGCTAATGAAGTCACGCGGGCGGCCCACGGCGAAGCTTCGGCCACCCAACCATTGGGGGCTGGGCCGACAAGCCGGACAGCGGCCCCAAATCAACGCGAGAGCTAAACGACTAGAACTGCGATTGCTGCTCACACTACAGTTACTACTATTGTGCCACATACGAACAACCATAGCACAAAACCGATACACGCAAGACGGCACCGTCAGCCAGAACGAAAAAGTCGATGAACAAACTCCCATTTGACCCCAACACGCTGTTTTACCCCCCTACACACCTACGACTTGCTTTCAACGTGTCGTCGCCCGCGCCAAACGACGCACGCTTGAACGAAAATAAACGGGTGCATGATGATTTTTCTGGCTTCCGAATCTATCTTCTGCATAACGATTTATTCCGAATGAGAGCGGCCATATCGCAGTCACTCAGTCGCGTATTACAGCACTCTCGGGGGGTGGATGCGCAGGGCACGATAAACATACACAGAGTGACCAGATGGGGGGGCGACAGCGTACAGGGAAAACGCCCATTCACATATTTATCAAGCTTTATCAAAAATCGAGTCAAATTAGAATTACTCTAACGCACTTTTGACGGTGGGATACATCGCACCGTCGCACGCAGAGTCGGCGTGCACCAGCACACCGAACAGATTTCATGGATTTTTCTCGAAGACAGACAAATCGTCATGTGAAAGTTATGTGCAGCAAATATTGCGATCAGGTGCACTATCTTATAATTGCAGCGCATCCGCGAACTACACGTCACTCACTGCCTGGTTTTCATAAAGCAGAGGGTCAATGTTTATCATCGTTTTCTCCCATTCAAATGTGCGTTCGTTGAAAGCTACAGCTTTCAGTATGATGTGCATTTTCTGTAAGCCTTCAACAAATAGCGGGGACAACACCAGTAAGCAGTCTAACCTGCCGGGGCTAGTGCGGAAGACACTTGGGGCATTCGTAGAAATGTGGTCTTGATCTGAATAAGCGCTCTAAGTTTAATTTCGATACGCAAGGTATACTCATCTGAGTACCGTGACAAGCAATGTGCGCGATCTTCAAGTTGAATAGATTTACAACAACCTCTACTGATAATTTAAAGGGTATCAGATGCTCTGAAAAGATTGCAAGTCCTTTCCGAATTCTTTCAATAATAAGCCTTAAGAAGTTTGTATTTTGCGTGATTTTGTTCTGTTTACATGATCTGCAACGATGCAAGGCAACACCTTCTCACTTTTTTTACAGGCTTTTCCTTAGGTTAATTTCTTAAGTTTCTACCGCGGCGTCATTCACCTTAATACAATTTTTCACCACAAACGACAAGCTGCGCTTCGAAAACTTATTAAACGGTTAAACGTATTCCACGTGGGCGAAACATGGTACGGTTGGGGCGTCAGGCTGCCTCTCAAACAAAACGTCAAAAGCGCACGCTTTTTTCAGATTCCATTGCCTCTCAGAGGAGATATGTCAATTCTTGCAGCGAAAGCATATACGACCCACAGTATAGTTACATACTTTGCTAAAATTCTTCTGTAGGTCGTCACCGCTGGCAGAAAATATCACTGCCTCTTGCCAAGTTTATAACCACTTGGCGGTGCCTGCGATCTGATGTTGGCAGAGTACTGTAGTCAATTTGGTATCTTCACATGTAAATATGTGAACGATAGGAGGAGACAGAGCTAAATCAAGGGTGAATGGCATAGACACTTCTTCCACGACTGGGAGGGAGGGAAGCAATCCGGGCTTAGCGGGTTTGTTAGTCCGATACCAGTCATAAGGGCTGCTAGTGGCGCATGTGTATTGTGCTTTTTCAAAACCTTTTAGAACACGAAACAAATGAGGATGCCTGCCGGAGGATGCCTGCCGAGCCAAAGCAACACGTATCATACATATCCGACCGGTTTCACGGCTACTAGGTTCTTTCGTTGGCTGTCCTGACCCCGGCTTCGCGCCATAGCCGTAGCCGCACGGCGAGTATAACTCACCTTTAAATACATTAATATCTACATTTTTAGTCCGTCTGTCTCTGTACAAATTACGCGCTTTGACCTTTTCTCGCTTCTTTTTCTTTTGACGCTGTTTCTCTTTAAACCTGTGTCTATTATGTGCAAACATTCCCAACCACTCCCGCCCCGCCCGCATATCAGGGCCGAGCGCCACATACTGATAGAAACGTCCTTCTGGACAGTGGCTTGCATATATATATATATATATATATATACAGGGTATTACAGGAATATTTGATCAACGATATATGGAATTGTAGAGCTCGTTAAGGCAAATATTTTTTCCAATGGAACATGGTCTCTAAGTGGCCCTGTTTCGGAATAAGAGTTAAATTACTACAATTTGTGACATTGGTGTTTTTGCCCGACATAGGAGCATAGAATGTGCTGTTGCGAGACAACCAGTCCTCCTATACAGAAACTAAACACACCGCCGTGTTCGTGAGAAAACTGCGGTGTGTTTCTGCTTCTTTCGAAGAACTCATAAGACCGTCAGAAGATGCTACATGGTCGCTTAGAAGAGAATTCGCCAAAATGAAGTTATTTTATTAACCTTCACGCCCAATACCTCAAAAGCGTTGCCTTACGACCACTTACAGCGCTCTAAACTAACATATTCAGTTCATTCGCAAATGCGCATTTCATGACGATCATTTTGGTACCAAACGTATGGCAATGCGAGCTGTGGTTGCGGAGTAACTACGATTTTTTGGTGGGATGTCCAGATTAAGTGCATGGAAAATGACTGTGTGGCGACGTTCACTACCGCCGACGTGTCGCGCGACAGCCGCAGCGCGTCATTTTACATGCACTTAATCTGGGCATCCCACCAAAAAATCGTAATTACTCCGCAACCACAGCTCGCATTGCCATGCGTCATGAAATGCGCATTTGCCTGAATATGTTAGTTTAAAGCGCTGTAAGTGGTCGTAAGGTAATGATTTTGAGGTATTGGGCGTGAAGGTTAATAAAATAACTTCATTTTGGCGAATTTTCTTCTATGCGACCATGTAGCATCTTCTGACCGGCCTTATGAGTTCTTCGAAAGAAGCAGAATTTTCTCACGAACACGGCGGTGTGTCTAGCTTCTGTTTAGGAAACCTGGTTGTCTCGCAACAGCACATTCTATGCTCCTATGTCGGGCAAAAACACCAATGTCACAAATTGTAGTAATTTAACTCTCATTCCGAAACAGGGCCTCTTAGAGACCATGTTCCATTGGAAAAAATATTTGCCTTAACGAGCTCTACAATTCCATATATCGTTGATCAAATATTCCTGTAATACCCTGTATATATATATATATATATATATATATATATATATATATATATATATATATATACAAGACGACTGCGTGCGTGCGTATGTTGACGATGCTCGCCGTCGTGATGAATTGATCCTTTTCTGCTCGCCGGGCGGAGACACGGCATAGGCCGATCCGTGATGCAGACGGATAACATGACGTTAAGGTTCCTGCAAACATGTCTCTATATCCTCCTGTTTCTCGCTTTCTTCCATTCACTCTCTCCCTCTCTCGCGCGCGCGTGTCCTCTGTCTCAGCCGGCTTCCCTGACACACTTCTCACAGGCAAAGGGCGAAGGACAAACAAGTAAAGATGGGCGTCTACATGTGTGTGTGTGTGTCTCCTGGGGTGCGACTCGGAAGCTGGGACTGCTTCCACTACTGATACGGTTACTACTGGTCCTGCTACTACAGCTACTACACACGGCGGTCATGGCAGCTGGTCCTGACAGGACAACCAGTCACTCCGTGAGTCAGTGAGTGCTTCCCTCACTATTTGGCAGGTTGTTGCTTCAGTCGGAGGAAGAATGGAAGGAACCACTTTGTCGACATGAAGAGATCGCCCGCCTCTGTCTTGAACGATGGCCCTGCGTTTTCTTGGCTGCGTTGGCTTGCGTTTTCTTGCATGACACCTGCACGATGCTCACCGATGACTGGGTTTGTTTTGCTTATATTGCACGACGATATGTAGATAGAAGAGAGCTGTTGTCTCGTCTTTGTCTTGAGTCTTTCTCCTCTGATATTATGCCCCCTTTTGTTTTTCTCGCTCTCTCTCTCTCTTGCTCTTCCTTTTATCCCTCCTATGTCTCGCGTTCTTAAGCTGTCATTCGGTGACCATCTGCGCGTCATGTCACAGGTTTTCCTGTGTCTTTTATGTTCTGCTGCCTCATTTGCCTATCTGCTGTTACTGCTGAGAATCTGCAGGTGGGGAAGCGTAGGGTTCGTTGCACGAGGTACGCATAAGTCAAGACAGCCCGACAAGGATCGTATTTTGTTGTCATTTTTCCGACCCGCATCAGGTACGATTGACGCAGGGCGCCATTTGAAAGGCGGTTTCAAATAACGCCTACCCGGGATCGCACACCAGTACTCACAGTCGGGAGCCACAAATGCCGCCGTATATCTGCATACTATCCAAAACCTACAAAGCTAGCGGGTGGCTAGGGATTCTAGTAATCTTCCACCACCTGGCCTATTTCTGTGTTTGTATTCCTGGTCCCTGTTTCTCCCGTAAACGGTCGCCATCTAGGAAGGCTATGAATGTCGGCCGGTTGAACACTTTCCGCGATCAAAAATCTGATAACACCTCGCTTCTCCTCAATCGTCCAATTTTGCAACGGGAACGCCATGATGTCTTCACTTGCACTGCCGCTTCAATTGAGCAGGGGCACTGCTGCCTGCTCACTGTGTTGAAGAGCACCAACACGGCGCCTATTCAGACTTCAACCAGTTTGATTGTTAAGACGTATCGCATATTTCTACCTGAAGTTACCTTATATACACTGTCGCCTGTATATAGACTGAAGATATACATTTCAGACGATAGGTTTCCGTAAGACCTCCGGAGTGCTAGCGAGCTTTTGCAGGGAAACCGTTGCGTACTAAATGCCGTATGAGCCGAGATCGCTGGTTTTCGTCTAGGTCGCTTACTCAAACACGAATATTCACTTGTTCAAATGCTTGCTGGTACCTAGATAATATATTCGTATGACACAACGTACAACTGATAATTTCATCACTATACAAAATTACCGACTTGCTTATACCATAGAATCATAGTCATCAGCAGATGCGGTTGAAGAAGTGTAATACGTGCTGTCTGGGTGTCACTAAGTTTAAACGTTTCTTGGTGTAAAAGTGACGTTCGGTTGCCAATAAAATTTCAAATGCTTGGTGTGAAGGTGACGGTACGGCGCGTACATACACGAACGAGCTCTACAAGCATTGCCCATTACAACGAACTATTAAAGGTTTTAGTGTGTGGTTAAAGGTCAACGTCTTATAAAGCTCGAGCATATCGAACGTTGGTTTTCATAATGCTGAATTTCATAATGCTCGTGTACCGAGGAAAAAAACGTACATATATTCTGGTGACAATCACTGTAGTCTTACCCGTAAGCGAGGGAGCACCAAACAAAAAGGTCCGCCATTTTCACAGGTGCAGAATACAATCTAGTCCCACATCTAATCTTTTAAGATACGTATCATGTCTCGTAGCGAAACGAAAAAGACAAGGCGAAGCAGTCCGTGGCTGGTGTCCATTGCGATCACTGTTGGGACGTCCATCTACCGTCTCAATGCGGCTTGGCGTTGTCCCTCAGACTGAATCTTGTTAGCAATGCAACGCGTGAAAGAGCCCAGCAACCCCAGACCCCAACAGCGGCAGAGAAGCAGACGGGGGGGAGGCGGGCGGGCCGCAACAGCGATCACTGCTTCAGGGGTTGATCATCATTATTGTTATTGGTACTGACTTGCGCAACGCCTTCGTTGGTAACTCAATTTATTTAAACTAAGGCGAGCAGCTAGATCTGTGAGGCAGGGGGCTGGCGGAACCAGCGTCTGTATGTATATATGTGTATATATATATATATATATGTATATATATATATATATATATATATATATATATATATATATATATATACAGGGTGTTACGTAAAAAGTAGTACTTCTTTCGAGGTTTGATAGAGCTCGGCAAGAAAATAATTTTTCCCAATGGGCGGAAGCCAAGAAAACGTTTTGTTTAGGAGTGAGGATGAAATTTAGAAAAGTCGTTATTCTGCCTTATTTTCTCCTACATAGTTGTACAAAATCTACGTTTGCGGGAGAACCAGTCAACGAATGAAGCAACCGATCATACCAGTGTGTTCGGCGGAAAATTTTGCATAACCTAAATGACACCTAACGCAAGCTAGCAAAAAGCAAATAGGTGGAATAAAAAAAATCATAAAAAGTCGATTTGTTGTTATAACTTACGTTAAAGCTTTCACGTGCAAAATCTAAAAATTTTGCCATTGCGCACAAATGACGAACACTCTCTGACGATAGCAAATTTAATGCCCGTCATTTTCGTACCAAAGTGATGGTGCTGCGTTACGTAGTTGCTGAGAAACTAGGCTTTTTCGACAGCCATATCAAAAGCAAAGGCATGCATACTTCCTAGCATCTTGACCTGCTTTACCACAGAAACCACTTGCGCACGTCCAGAAACACACCAGCATTTATTTATTATAAGAAGTGCTCGAAGTTCCGTCCGCCTACCACTAAACACGTTCTGTAGCGATTGCACAGGCTCTCTTGCACTCGTGTAAATATGTTAGGCATTGCCCTAACGGCGTCAGCAGCGTTGAATATACGGTCAACCAGATCTTCACGCGATTCAACGGGGGTTTCGTAGACAACACTCTTTAGGTAGCCCCACAAAAAAAGTCGAGGCTTGTTAAATCGGGGGAGCGAGGTGGCCAAGCTATACACCCGCCTCGGCCGATCCACCGATTCTTGAATGCTTCGTTTAGGTATTCTCGAACCGTAGCAGAGTTGTGTGGCGGCATTTTCAGACGAAAGCTTTCCAGGATGCCTTCTAACAACTGGGTAACGTATGAATCAAAAACGCGCGATACGCAGCTGCATCTAATCTGGCGGAAACAAACACACCAGCATTTGTTTACGCTGAGCAGCCGGCTTTGTTTCGAAATTATTCGCCGTTCGCACAAGCTTCTATCGGAAATTTGCGCGGGCTTTGATTCGGAATTCGTCATTCGAGACGCCAAAACACCATAAGAAAAACCGCCAACGCCAAAAGCTATAAAACGAAGTGTCAGGTCTGCCTATCGCGCATTTTTTATTTATACGTTACCCCAGCTTTTGGAAAGCGTCCCGGAAAGCGTTCGTCTAAGAATGTGGTTCCAGCATGATGGTGCGCCGCCACACAACTCTGCTACGGTTCGAGAATACCTAAACGAAGCATTCAAGAATCGGTGGATCGGCCGAGGCGGGTCTATAGCTTGGCCACCTCGCTTCGACTTTTTTTTTGTGGGGCTACCTAAAGAGTGTTGTCTACGAAACCCCCGTTGAATCGCGTGAAGATCTGGTTGACCGTATATTCAACGCTGCTGACGCCGTTAGGGCAATGCCTAACATATTTACACGAGTGCAAGAGAGCCTGTGCAATCGCTACAGAACGTGTTTAGTGGTAGGCGGACGGAACTTCGAGCACTTCTTATAATAAATAAATGCTGGTGTGTTTCTGGACGTGCGCAAGTGGTTTCTGTGGTAAAGCAGGTCAAGATGCTAGGAAGTATGCATGCCTTTGCTTTTGATATGGCTGTCGAAAAAGCCTAGTTTCTCAGCAACTACGTAACGCAGCACCATCACTTTGGTACGAAAATGACGGGCATTAAATTTGCTATCGTCAGAGAGTGTTCGTCATTTGTGCGCAATGGCAAAATTTTTAGATTTTGCACGTGAAAGCTTCAACGTAAGTTATAACAACAAATCGACTTTTTATGATTTTTTTTATTCCACCTATTTGCTTTTTGCTAGCTTGCGTTAGGTGTCATTTAGGTTATGCAAAATTTTCCGCCGAACACACTGGTATGATCGGTTGCTTCATGCGTTGACTGGTTCTCCCGCAAACGTAGATTTTGTACAACTATGTAGGAGAAAATAAGGCAGAATAACGACTTTTCTAAATTTCATCCTCACTCCTAAACAAAACGTTTTCTTGGCTTCCGCCCATTGGGAAAAATTATTTTCTTGCCGAGCTCTATCAAACCTCGAAAGAAGTACTACTTTTTACGTAACACCCTGTATATATATATATATGCAAACTCTGACACCAGTTTGCACAGCCCGCATCCGTACGAGCGTATGGAAGTGAGAAGCGCAAAAGGAACACAGTCACGGATGAGCGCAGACACTTATATATATATATACATATATATATATATATATATATATATATATATATAGTGAGAAAGGGGGAGAGAGATAGAGAGAGAGAGAGAAAGCCATTTAAATTAAGGGCAGCTTACATATACATCCATATATGCATGCGTGAACGTAGACGCAGACGCAGCCAATGCAAGCTTATCTCTATGGAGATGCCCAGCAAGCCTTTCTCGTCGTCATCGTCATCATCAACGTCTTTGGTTTCGTTTCCTCGTTCTTGCCCTTCCGACGCTCTCGACATAGCAGGGCGGCCTGAGCTGTTTCTCCACCCGCTCCAGTGGCTGACAGTGTGGGGGGCAGCCGCACACTTATCGCTGTCGCGTGAGCAGCACAGCAGATCTAATTAGTAGTGCCGGGGGCCGCTTCTGCTGGTGCTGCGGCCACATCTGCGGTTATTATTATTACTACTGCTGCTGCTGTTACATCGACTACGGCCCACTGCCCACTGCGGCTGCTGCTGCTGCTGTGTCTACAATGGGTACTAAGTATTATTAAGTATTACCTAGCGTTACTAAGTATCAATCGTGATACACAGTTGCGGCTGCTGCTGCTGCTGCCGCATCGCCATTACGCTCTGCGAGATTACGCCACAAGGAGATCGACTACGACGAACGAGCTGAACCGAGCCCTCCTGTCACGGCAACCAACACGATGCGGAGGGGGGGGGGCGGGGTTGTGCCTCGTATCGCGCATACGTCCTATCTTCGGTTTGATCTCACCCGGCTTAGTATCAGTCCGTTTTGGCCTGTGACGAGCGCCTGTTTGCCCCCCACCAACTAGAGAGAGGTCAGCGACGGCCCAGGGGGAGTGGGGTGGCTTCTTCTTCTACTTCTCGACCCCCCTCGACAAGCTGCAGCCACAGAGCCCGGTATCCCCCGTCGTAAAACACGGAGCGTGACGAAGAGGGTCCAACGTTGAAAGGGAGCTCTGCAGCAGCAGCAGCATCAGCAGCAGCAAATGTATCAGCTGTACCAGTAGGTAACGCAAGAACCGCCCAGCACTCGATAGGGTCGTTCGTCAGTGGGCTGAAGTGCTGCAGCCGCCTGCGAAGCGATCTGTGAATAGCAAAAAGCCTGCACCGATCTCGCCGCCGCCGCTGCCTCCGCCCACTATCCGTTCTATCCAGATCGATCGCTGCCAATTAGCGATTGGTAAGCGCATAAAAAGCGCACCCACAGCACTGCTCAGCCGCGTGCCGTACACGTAATAGAGTAGACTCACTCGAGTGGCTAGTGGCAGAACTAGCAACGATATTGACTGGTCCAATATTGATATCAGGTGAATATTCATAGTAACTGTTTTGAAGAGGACAAAAAAACATTCTGAGTCCATATTTCTATTGCCAGTTGTTACTCCATCGAATTCCTCTTTCCACATATCTGCTAAAATTGCGCATGCTACGTCTCTCTCTCTCTCTCTCTCTCTATATATATATATATATATATATATCTATGTCTTATGTCTATGCCTTTCTTCATCTATGTTCTGGCTGGCTTCAAGTTTAGTTTAATATGGCATATACATGTAAATTTAATATGAAAACAAGCTGCAAAGGCAAGGCATCAGCGATTGTAGTTAAACCAATATTCATCGCTAGCAACTAGCATAGATTCAACGGCTCAATTGCGTTTACTATCGAGTCTGTGCGTTGCTAGCGACAATTGTTGGCGTAGATTCATTAGCAGATGCCTCGTACATTTTCTTAACTAATTTACACATCTATATATATATATATATATATATATATATATATATATGCCAAATCAAACTAAACTAAAGTTAAAGCAAGGACAGCGCTAGAACATACAGAAAGAAAGGCATACAGAGATGTAATGTAAGCAACTTTAGTATGTCTGTGGTAAGAGGAAATCATAGATAGTGAAATAACCGGCATTAATGATATAGACACAAAAAACACTGCATGAGAAACATGTTGGGCACCTTACGTTTACCGTTTCTTGAAGATGTTTGTTTTTCTATCGATTCTAGTGAGTCTCCTTCCATTTCTCGTCGCGATTAGCCTTTAGGCTTTATGAGCTGTTCAAGTTCAAGCAATTCACTTACTACGTCCGTAAGCCCCAACCTAGCAACCAGAATCAAATGCCTGTGCACACACTACTCCCCTAAAGCCCGTTAGGAATCAGGCATCACTGGACAAAACTGAAAACATTGGTTCTGTATGCGCTATAATAAAGAAAATTATCAATTATAAGTAAGATTTCTACTAGCATCAAGTTAAACCCCGTTGGCACGATGTGAGTCAATAAAAGGGGGGTACCGATCGAGTTCTACAAATATCGAATATTTTTAAACGGCAGGCTTTGCATACGTCGTTGCTGGTCTATCGGTTCGACAGCTTTCTACGACTCACGAGCGTATGTGGTCGATCTGATGTACCGCATATACATACGGTATGCTGTTATGACCGTGCTTCGCGTTGTGAACTTGTGCGCATGTACTTTGCTAACTTTTTGGCCTGAGTTCTTGTGTCCCAAACATTTTTGACAGTTGCCTTAATCTAAAAAGTGCATGGGCAGAAAAGGTGTTACAGCAAGGAATGTCATCTGTTGTGTGTTTGGGGCGGGCGGGAAATACATATCGTACCGCATACGAACTGACGAAGAATTACATTGATCGGTACAAAGACTCGTATATTATGTATATTTTGAATGAAAGGTGACAGATTGCCAACTTGTTGGGCACGTCAATAAACCTGATTGATTATATTCAACTGGCGTCTAGCCGTGCCAAGAAGGAACGCAAAAGAGTCACACGCAGGCCAGTAGAATCCTAACTAATCTGGCTGAAAATGGGCAACAAATATGGAAACATTGGCAGAGCTCGTTTGTTGCAGTATACGCCGCTTGTACACGCTATCGACACGTTGTCTAATGTACCGACGCAGTCAAAGCTGTTCTATATGCCGTGCTCGGTTGGCTGAGACCACTCTGGACGTCGCCCCGCTAAACCTCCCCGTGAACCCCTAACGGAAACGACAAAAGTCAACCCAGACACCCACACCTTTAGTACGCACGCGGGTTTCGTTAGAGCAAGCAGCGTTTGGTCGCGATGAACGTTTTCTCCTCTCAGGAAATAAGTGATAGCCCTCAGAAACGTATAAAGCTCGTGCGTCGTTATAGGCCATCGTACGGCCGGCCAGGCCTTTGTTTAGCCAGTTTGCGCGCCCCCCACCTCCCACCTCCCCCCCCGGGGCGCCCCCCGGGAGCCTATGTTTTCCATATTGGCCGGCGCGTTACCAGTCATGCTGCGACATACAAACGTACCCGTTCAAATACATGCTCAAACAATTGCAGGCGGTGCCGCACATACGCATTAATCAGACTGTGCTAGCCTAATTCGGGCGGTGTTTTTTGTGTGTTTGTTTTATGTCGACAGCGAACTACTGCTCTGCTGCTGCTGCCGTTGCTGCTTCTTCGTTTTTTTTTTCTTTCTTGTTGTTGTTTTACCTAAATGCTCCCGGGAGACGTTCGTCTCCTCGACCAACAACTCGGCAGCGCCTCGAGCACACACGAAACGTCTTTACGAGTCCTCTGGGACGTTTTGTTTCGTCCTCCACAAGGCAGCAGCTATTGGCCGCTGGCCATTCGCCCGGCTACTTGCCGGCTTGCTAGGTTACCCATTGATGTAGAGGCAGACGAATACATATATATATATATATATATACACATACTTCTGCACCTCTCAAACGTGCTTGGATCTGGTCCGCTGCCCATACGGTCTCAAACCCTAGAAAAACGAGTATAGAGAAAAAAAATTAGAAAAACTTGGGCGAGCGGAGCAGAAGTGGGAAGCGTTTCCAGCCAATGAGCCTGAAATTTCGTCTAGGGGAATTTCGTTGGGGAAACGCTGTTTCGCTTTTCTAGCGATGTTTAGACAGTTTGTTTAGCTAAGCTGCGTTCGTGTCTCAGGGCCGGCCTCGAAGTCGAGCTTGCTTAGTGCCAATAATCGCTAACTGCTCTACGAAATAGCGAACAAAGTTAGATGGGGAACCCAACGCTAATAACCGCAAGTTTCACGTAAGTGCGCTTAGTTGCCTGAAACCGATCGAGTGAATTGTTCTATCAATGTTAAGTATACACGGGAATCTAAGCCATTTTCTGCATCTTCCTAGTCTAAAGCTGTATGAGACTTTGGACCTACATATAGTATCCCTCACCCGGACTCACTCCGAAATCTGCTCGATGGATGACAAGTCGGCCATTGAGTCGGCCAAGTCGTAACAGGTGATGAAACTTAGGTATATTTCCTATGATCCCCTACTCAAGTCTCAAAGGTCGCAGTAGTCAGACATCGGGGCGCACCCACTCAGAACAGCGAAGCGCCAACGATTGGCTGGTAAAATGGTCGCCATTTTCTTCTCTAGGAGTAAAATTATGGCAATGGTCGAACTGAAACAAGGCGGCGGCACAGTGACGAGCGATTTATATAGTACAGAATATGCGCCAAAAATTTTCAATAAGTCTACCAGAGAGAAGAGGTCAAAAGCGTCGAAAGGCGATGATGCCTCTACCGTGCCGTTGGTACAGTAGAAAGGCGTATGGTCGGCTTTTCACGCCGCAAACGTAGCGCAAACATGTAAATCTAAATATTTTACTCTACTTTCTAATAGTTAGCAATACGTATCTGTACTCTATCATGTAAATTGCAAAACCTAAGGTAGTATCTTCGTACGAACCTCTAGACGTTGGTCAACAATGTACCATAAAAAGAATTACATGTTGCAAGCGCGAAAAATACCTAACCTAATGTATATATGCATAAAATGTATATATGTATAAAACGTAAATATGTATATATATATATATATATATATATATATAAAGGGTGCCCGAAAACATTTCTAACGCGATATAGGGAATTGTAGAGTTCGTTGATGTAATTCTATTTTCTACTATACAAATTCGAAGTAAGAGTGAAATTATAAAAAATCTGTGACACTGGTGTTGTTGCCTGCATATAGGAACACAATTTCTGCAATTGCAATGCAATCAGTCCTCCTATATAGAAACAAGGCACAACCGTCGTGTCTGTAAGAAAATTCTGCGTCTTATGGAGGACACACACGCCGACTAGAAAATGCAAAATGGTCGTTTCAAAGATAATTCGAGCAAGATGGCTTAGTGGCAAAGCCTTTGCCTTGCATTCGGGAGGACTGGGTTCGAGACCCAGACTGGCCACACTTAAATTGGTTTGCATGGTTTCCAATTTAGACAAGGTAAATTCCGGAGTGGATTAAAATTAGCCACGACATGAAAAAACCGTACACGGGCAATTGCCTTACGAAAAAACTTTAAAAAAAGATAATTCGCAAAAATTAAAGTTCTTTTATTGGCTTTAATGTTCAGTGCATTCAAATCAAAATCATATGACCATTCATGGCGCTCAAAACTTACACATAATCACATTGAGCAAAATTTA
This sequence comes from Dermanyssus gallinae, assembly GCA_003439945.1. Classification (NCBI taxonomy): domain Eukaryota; kingdom Metazoa; phylum Arthropoda; class Arachnida; order Mesostigmata; family Dermanyssidae; genus Dermanyssus; species Dermanyssus gallinae. The sequence goes on along the minus strand of QVRM01007095.1, from coordinate 442,112 downwards.
ATTTGTTTGTCAGTTATATCGCATTTAACGGTCATTATATTGGCACCAAACGCCAGAAGCTTTTTTCCCATAATGCGTGGGCTGCCATGGTGAACCTTATAGGCCTACACATACTTTCTAACAGGCTGAGTGGAAAAGCATACCATATATTCCTGAATAATACATCACCAGGACTTCTGAAAGGCGTTTCAGAAGGTGTTCGTGAGAGCATATGGTTCCAGTATGGAAAAACGCCACCGCATTCCACCCCCGCGGTACGCGATTACCTCAACGTGACCTTTGAGAATCGGCGTAGTGGCCGAGGCGGACCAATCGCTTAACCAACGCGATTGCCCGATTTAACAATTATTTTTCTTTGGAGTTACCTAGATGTTCTAGAGACTTACAAAACTCCGGTTGAGTGAAGACCTGGTCGCCAAGATAACTCGACTGCTGAGGTCCTTTGAGCGATGCCTGGCATAATTCAAGACGTGCAGCGGGATTTCTGGAGGCGCTACGAAATGTATGTAATGGTTTGCGTAGGCACCTTCGAGCAATTATTTTAAAATAGTTGTGTTTCCTTCTAGAGCTATGACGTGTGTTTTTTTTTCTGATGAAGTAGGTTATTTATGCATGCACTTTAACTCGACATTCCTTGCAGAATACCCTAATTACTCTGCAACAACCGATCGGATCGCCATATATTTGGTACCAAACTGATTGTAAAATACGTATTTCCCTGTATATATATATATATATATATATATATATATATATATATATATATATATATATAAACTGCAGATTTTCAGGCGTGTTTTTTTGAGTTTTTAATTCCCTACATAATTTTTAGAAAAAACCTGTGTGCCATCAGCCAACGAAACAATTATATGTATATATATATTTTTTTGTAAGGCTATTGCCCGGGCACGGTCTTCCATGTGATGGCTAATTTTATTTCACTAGCTCTTATTTTTCAAAGAAATTACGGGCATGTTTCTACAGGGAGTCTGGAAATCCTGAAATTAACTGTGTACGACGCAAAGTCTATAGTAGGGCGGAGCCAGAGGCGGCTACGGGAGCGTCCGTCCAGCTGTCCAATGGCTGGCTCAAACTGAGTAGTACTTGATTTTATTTTGACCGACCGAGTACCGCTGCAAACAGCACTGTTTTGCGTAAAAAATAAGAAATCAGTTAGTTAGGTACCGTAGGAATTATTCCTGGTACCGTGGGGATCGGCACCCCAGCTCAAACAGCCCACCCCATTGGTTGGTGTGGATTCCCCACGTCGTCGTCGTCGTCATAACAACGAACTGGATACGAGTTCGATTTTCAGCGCATCACGGACGCAACGCTAACGACAATATACAACGACAACAACAACAACAACAACAACAACAACAACAACAACAACAACAACAACAACAACAACAACAACAACAACAACAACAACAACAACAACAACAACAACAACAACAACAACACAACAACAACAACAACAACAACAACAACAACAACAACAACAACAACAACAACAACAACAACAACAACAACAACAACAACAACAACAACAACAACAACAACAACAACAACAACAACAACAACAACAACAACAACAACAACAACAACAACAACAACAACAACAACAACAACAACAACAACAACAACAACAACAACAACAACAACAACAACAACAACAACAACAACCACAACAACAACAATGCGCGTTTGACACTTGCCAGCGCAACGTGACGCCAAACGCTGTCTCGTCGAGGGTTCCGTCAAAATGTATCCGTGACATTTTTGCGTCCTGCGTATTGTGAATAGGATCATGCGCGTGTTGTGTGTTTATGACACGTGACAGCCCCCGAAGCCAACGAAGATGCCGACAACAACGACGCGACTCAGCGGAAGCAAAACGCGACATCAACCAACGAACCGACGCCGCGAACAGGACCGACAGGAAGCTGCGGCCAGCGTAGCGGCGACGTGTGCGCATGACATATACAATTCAAAGCCAAGTCGGGAAACAAAAACTTTTCCACTGCCGATACGGCCTACGATATCGCTGTAGAGCTCACAGTGAGGGTTTTAATGATGATGATTTCATTGTTGTTTTGTTCTAAGGCTAAATTGACAGCAGCCGGCCTTGCACACTGTGCGAGTGTCGACAGTGTTTTAGTGCATAGTGGAATTGGTTGAAATTAGGATCTAATCTAGCGAGAGGGTGAGCAGTTATACAAGATGCACTGCAATAAGCTACAAAAATCATGTGGACAAGTCAGAGTTGGTGATCTGACTCTGAAAACATTCGAGACATCAAAGCAAAGCGTAGAAATATTGTTTCGAACAATGCACTTGTTTGGCCTCTGTTTAAATATAATTTACCTGCACCGCTAAATAGAAGCAATTGAGGTTTGGAGATTTATTTTGACTTCGTATTGTCAAATAAATGCGTGGTGACTTAAACAAAAACGGCAACTTTGCAAACAGTGCATCCGTCACTTTTTTTTTTTATCACAAGCAACGACGAGTGCCCCTTTGCAGACTGCAGAGGGGGTCATTTCTGGCCGAAATCGGCAGTTTTTAGACAAATATTTACAATGTTATTCTAAAAAAAACTTGCCACTACAGTTTATAGCAGTGGCATAATAGCAACCACTTCTGCCTTGTCGAGATAAGATGACTAAGAATCGACTCTCAAACGTATATATGTATATATATGTATGTATATATATATATATATATATATATATATAATACTAAAATAGAGGCCAGAGCGCACGCTGCTAGCTCTGACAAAGGACGCGCACACAGTTAATAGCGGAAAAGTCATACATTCACTTCTCGTGGGGGGGGGGGTGGCAGGGTTTCCCTCCGGTTTTTCTCCGGGCTAAGCGTCTCTTTGGGCGGCTCTTTCTGTCCAATGAACAGCGCGCCGAAGAGATGAGGTGAGGGGTTGGTTGCTCGGATGAAAACTGTAAAACGTCGCCTAGCGTATCGCTTTTACTCTTCGTCTTGCGCCGCGATCTCTCGCGAAGTAAATTTGCATCGTGATATCACTATCGTCGTCGTACGCACGCAGTGCGTACATTTATATACATGGATATATATAGATAGATGGGTAGAGTGGGCGATGCGAAATACATCCTACGTAAAGTCACCCCACCCAGTCGGTCGAGTTCGGGGGTCGTCCCTCAGCTCACCTCACATCGAGCGGAACCGTACGTGCCACCGCCGTCGTCTCGACTTCATGAAGCGTTTCACTTTCGTGCAAAGGCGACAGCAGCAGGCGGCAAGACCTCTGCCATAGCCGTCTCAAGGGCAGGCTCAAGGGTGGAGAATACAGTCATTCAGCTCTCACAGCGAGGACGCAGCGAAGCGCAGAGCTCTTTTAGGTCGACGCGAACCTCTTCTCTCTTTTGCATTTGAAACGGTATTAAAGTTTCCGAAACTTATGACCGCATTCCAACGCATTTTGCCCTGCTCTATATATATATATATTTATTTATGGTGAAAGGCACTTAAAATATTCAGACCTTCAACTTGCAATCGAACTTGTTCAAATTTATATCCTATTCCGAGACAAAGCTTCTCAATGGCACTGTATACGGCGTTTCCAACCTCAATCGAATTACCTCAACAAGCGGTGCAATAGCCGGATATTAGGTACACAAAGCGCCACCTTATCCGCATTGACAACCAAAGTACTTGTTTTATGTACATTGTGAAACAACCTTGAGGTGGAAGAGTGACACTGCCATCGGAAAGGACAACCGCCACATGTCGCCCAGTATAAAGGAGCCGAAGCCCCAAATTCCTAAGTTGACAAATTTTAAGGGTTGGCCGCTGCTACATATAACAGCGTTTTTAGCAGCCGATTGACCGATTTAGACATTTTCTAAACATCTGTATTTTATCACAGAAATTTCAAAATTTAAACTTTAGGGCTTTGTCGGGTCTACACATATATTAAATGTGTCGAAAATATTTGCAATATGGTGAAACCAATTTTCGCTTTGAGGCAAATAAATGGTCAACACACTACTAACGAATTGTATTTAATTATGTGTTATCTTTGCGTACTCCATCGACGGCCGTCATGCGACTTGCTATTGGTATACAATTTATTAATAAATTGCTGTGGAATATTATTGTACATCTCGCGCATAGCATGATTTGGCTCTGAAAGTATTGCTCAAACTGGAGTTTTACACCTAGCATTACATCAAATTAACTTATTTAACACATGTTCAATGAGATCCATGTAGCAAAACATGGTAAACACGTTACCAAGCTACTTCCAGCACAACTGAGATGCCCCAAAACAGTTCCGCGGTGTGCGGCCCAATAGCTTTGTACATGACGATAAAGTTGCCACCCACAACCCTTACATAAGGTACGGCGCGAGGAGTTAGAATTTCAACAACGTGACGTTGGTCAGTCAAACCTCTTCTTTTTCATAAGAGCCGTTGATGTTGAACTGTGACTAAAACGTAGTTGCTATAACCGACTTGGTGCTTCACAATGCAAGATTGCGCCAATCACTTTCCTCGTCGACGGCACTTGACTCGTTCTCATCTATCGTGGCCATAAAGAGACACCACGGTCTCCTCTGTAAATACGTGTGGGACGGTTGGTCATCATATTAGTTCAACCTTTGGAATTTTGAGCACGCAAGTGTCGACGTGAAGCACGCCTGTAGAGCCCGACCGTCACGCTATGCAATCTTCATCTCATAGTGCGCCCACCTACCTACCTACTCGGAGTGCTCTACGGAGCCGCTGTTGGCTTAACTGGACAGCAGATTAAGTCGGAAATTTCGATGAAACGTTCACAAAAAGACATCGGGTGTTCTGGGCAGCTGTAACTCAAGCCGTGTCCGAACCGATCCTCCAATAAAAACTGTTTTGTCTGAGTTGATACCGTTGGTAGGCTCTGTGGATGATGAATTAGCTCATATTCTGTTGACGACGTACGATATGCCAACAGAATCCAAGATTAAGCTACCCGAGCACACTTTATGCTTCGTTATGTTGAGAGCGAGGTATAGAGCTTTAACGTTCCGGGCGTATTTAAGGGCTACTATGCTACATTGGCATTGAGCACGTAGAAAAATCAAAGTGTTCGCTTCCTAATAAAATCCGTTTAGTGAAAAAAGAAACTAAACAGTACTAACGGCTTATCGAATATTTCCCTAGGTTGGCTCTTCTAGTTAAAAAAAAAAAACACACACAATATTTGACAACGGTCTAGTGTGAGCTAACTAAACTTTGGACTACGGTTGTATCACTAAGGTGAGAAAACAGTGTATATTTGTACATGTGTATCCAGTGCAGTTCTAGAATTAACACAAACCGTAGTGGTTAGGTATCATTGTATTACAAATTTGTTAGGTTTCCCTCAACGCCAATAAACGCACGTACACTTTTATTCTTTTACAAACATGTATACCTGTGAAAAACTGTGAAGAGCAGTTAGGTGACATTGTTCAATCATTAATTGAGCTACCGCTTTAAATCATTTTTGCTTACCGTTGATTAAATCTTCACGGAGCGATTCGACAGCTTATTTCTACTTCTGAATTGCTAATAAGATTGTTCTCACCACACATCTATTTCCTACATATTACTATAAAATTCAACTTTGAACATAGAGCGTTGCTAATTAGAAAAAAAATGTCGTTTAACAACGAGAATAACGACCGGAGTTCCAGCACCTCCCTCTCTATCTCTGTTATACCAGAGCTGGAAGCAAGATACTTTTTTAATTCCCGCACAAATATACTAACAGAGGAGAGAGATCTTATGCATCCTGGTAGCGCGCTCCAAATATGCGGCAGCCGGCACAATAGAGAATGAGACCTAAGTTTCTTTTTGGTCCTCGGTACCACAAATATTGTTGCTCTACGCAGCCGCCTTTTCCGCCTAGATACCAAGGGAAATACTATATCCGCCGGTAGTAAACCACAAGAGGTTTTGTAGGCAAGCGTAGCCACTCTAAGAATATATATTTTAGAGATTGGTAAAAGGTCATAAGCATATATATATATGCATATTATATGAAATAGCGTCTCGCAAGTACTTTGGACTGTCTTCGGCCCAGCGGACACCGATATAATTGTTACTTAAGCAAAGCACGTTGCTTGAGCTGACGTGTTTTTCGAGCTGCTGGACCGACGAGAGGCATTTGTGTGTCACATCAGCTGCCACGTGCACCGGCCACGCTGATTCCGCGCTGATGACCACGATTACAGGTGCCGACTGCTCGGTGCGTGCGTCGTAGCGGAAGGCAAGGCTGTTTCCTCGTTGTTGACACGAAATGACACGAGGCACACAGCTACTAATCAAGCGGGGATATGCCGCAGCATAGTTCTGGCATCCGAAAGATCCTAGCAGAGCAGTGAAATGCTGAAACCGGAGAAGTTCATGTGACATCTCAGCAACCCTCATTGTATTCCTCTCATAGGCTGCCAAATATATTGTTTGAGACAAATATGTTCTTGTGACTTATTTGTATTTTTTCAAACCGAACTGACAAATTTAAAGAACTATTGTTGTGTAACGCTAAATAACGCTAAATAAAAGTGTTATTGGTTTTGTCCGTAGAGAATCATTAAAAAAACCGAAAAAACTTTTTTGTAGACCCATTATATATATATATATATATATATATATATATATATATATATATATATATCTTTATGTGTAATTGCCTCTCACTTAGACGTTACCGTAAACAACATTATACCACATAAAAGAGTGCATTATTGGTGCACCTACAAACATTTTAGAACGGTCTCACAATATCAGTTGTCCTGTTGCACAAATTAATCAATTTACCAATAAGACGGGCTGAAAAACGACACAGAAATATAACGCTTGCTTTTGTTTTCGTCTGCAGATAGAGTTTCGATCTGTTCAGCTGCGTTAGCCCGTCAACCGATCTAACTCGTCTCGTCTGACGAGAATGCTTTGTAGCTGGCTAGGCGAACCCGGGTAGAACCGCAGCTCAATGTGCCGCCCACGGGTAATCTATTGTAGAAGAATACCCCTCATTGTAGTCTCCCCCCGCGCGCACACAGGCAAAGCAAGTTAATGGCCCCATTGAATTAGGCCATAGGTAAAGTTGCACGTCCAAGTCTACAAAGCTTTTTAAGATCAGCGCGCAAAATTTCTATGCTTTTAGTAGTTGTTTTTTTCCCGTCTCCCAGAGCAGTAAGAGTCGACTAGTAGGAGGAGGAGTCTGTCACTCGAGACGATGATGTAGTGCCGGCATGATAGAAGCGACGAACGTATGCAGAGAATCCGATAAAGTACCGGAGTTGGACACCGGAACCCAAAAGGCCGCACAAGTCAGAGTTTAACCGCACAGCGCAGAACAGAAACAACCAAGCATTGCAATAGAATTCATTGACGTTGGATGCGGAAAAAGCTCAGAAAATCATATGTAGGTTTGAATGTATATATATATATATATATAAATATATGCTCAGTTGCACATGTTCCTCATTCTTTTATATCATATATATATATATATATATATATATATATATATATACGAGTATATATATATATATATGTATATGTATATATATATATATATATATATATATATATATCGCCTCTATATTTATATATATGTATATAGTTCTTCGTTTACCTCTAAAAAAAAGCTTCTATCGAAGCAAGAAATCTAAGAGTAGTCTGAAAGGTCATGTTGCGCGTTCTGCTTAAGAGCGTAACGGACAAGTATATACATGCATAGCCAATAACTGCTTTGGTTATTACTGAGAGGTAAAACTATTGAAGAATAAGTTTGGCTAAAGCTCACGTACTAATACGACCCATAATGTATGACTTGTTAACAAATGAATTATTATTCTGCTTGCCTATATGTACGTGCAACAAACTCTGGACCTGAAGCCTTCCCCAGAGACTCTTCCATATATTCGTAGTGTATTCGAACAATAACAATAACAATAACAACAACAACAACAACAACACGGACAACAAACAGTCCGACAGAGTGTGGTGCGCCAATTTCTCTTCACGTCGCCTTGTCGCAGTGGTCGATGCTGCTCTGCTCTCCGTGGGAATTCTTCCCTTCTGCCTCACCTATTCCTCGTTAGGAGTCTACGCTTAAAGCCCGTTCTGGCTTGCTGCTGCTGCCGCTGCTGTGGCCTGGTCTAATGTCGTGTGTTTGGCCGGGTATCAATTGCATCTCGAGGCCTCAATGACTTGCGTCCCCGATGTGGCCCGTTCCTCCGAACTCAACCTCGCTACCACTACCATCACCACCACCACGAGACGGGTGCGCGTGTTCCCAGCACACCGAACCACAGTAATAAACGTTGGGTAGACCAGGCGGAACTCGAAAGCAAACGTAGGGTGGTGGCGGTTGTGCAGCCCCTATTGAGGGCGCTTTGTGCTTAGAAAGTAAGGTGGGGTGAGATAGGGTAACACAGGATAGAACAGGGCTCGTGGTAGAAGTTGAGCTTGTAGTGCCGCCAGACAATGACGACGACGACGACAACGAGGCCGCTCGCCTCGCTTACCACGCCCCCTTTGAGGCAAATCTCATGCTACTACCCATATATTACATCTCGTTGATATTACTGGTATTTGTTCTGCTTCTATTGCTGTTCCTGTTGCTGGTATAATTGTTACCGCCGTGGTTGTTGCGATTTGTTCGCTGTTGCTGCTGCTGTTGCTGTTGTTATTTTTGTCATTGATTGCAGTTTTTGATGTGGCTGTTACTGATACGCATTCTGTGTCACTGTTAATGCTACTCGTCTTATTATTATTATTCAACTACCTGCACATTATGACATCTTACGGACTTACAGTAGAAGTTACCCTGGTAGTAGAAGTAGGCCCGGTCTGCGCTAAAAATACATGCAAACTTACAATGTACACACTATTAGTCAACCGTCAACCAATTAGGTCAACCATCAACTGTTAGAGGTGTGCCAACAGGCAATCTGGTCGCGGCAGTTAAGCAACACTGTGAGCGCAATTTAATGAGCAACGTTCGTTTGATAAACGCCAGATAGCATCTATCAGCTCGCAGTGTGCTTATATATATGAAAAACAGCGTGTCCTTGTATAGCTCATCAACCACAGGGACTGCTACCCTAACGAGCTATGAGCGCAGCCAGCTAAACGCGGTTGGAAAATGACGGCAAGGCCATTACTCTCGAATGACGGCATAGCCCTTTACTCTGCTAGGATCGAGGCGATACTTCTGGTGAGTCGGAGGATCTGCCTCACCCTCCACCATCGCTTTAAAGATCAGGAGATCGCACTCGTCACCAAGGTGAGGTATCTCGGGGTCATCTTAGATGGGGGCTTTCGTGGTACTGGACACGTGGAGCGGGCGACAAAAAAAGGCAGTCAAAAGCTTTGCACGACTCATGTCTAAATGCCTCACCGTTACGGGACACTACAGTCCAGAAGGCAAATAGTCATGTCCGCGGTCGAGCCAGTTGCCTCTTACCGAGCGCCGGTCTGGCCAATCGATATTCTAAATTTTGCCGCTAATAGGACTCGCTTACTGAAACGGTTCCCCGGGGACAAAGACTCGCTAAATCAGTGGGTAGATGACTTATTTTCCACACCATCTAGGTTTTGACCGGCTACGGCGACTTCCAGTTTTACCTGCTCAGGATTGGCAGGGTTTGCACCCTAAATTAATCTACTGCGGTTTGAAGACACCCTAGAACACATATGTTTTAAGATTCCCAGCATAGGCAAAGCAGCGCGCATCTCTACTGGTTTTGAGTAAAACCCCGGCTTTGATTTTACATAACATCTGTAAAAAGTCACGCAAACGCTCTTTTACTGGAACGCAGAATCTCAAGTCCTTAACGCCATCCTACAAGGCAAAACGAGGGCCACCCCCTCTAGGGCACCCGTGTATTGGGCCGGGTCGGAGGACGAGAACATTCGTTTCTTACTGGGCCCCACACTACCGCTTGGAGAGAGCTTCCCCATGTGTATAATCGTACTTCCCAGTAAGTCCTCCAAAGAATTAAAGAAACATACAAACCCACAACGACCACAACAACAACAACAATTATTTGAAGCAAGCACTTGATTGCACTAAGCTAGACTAGGTCGTACGTACGCATGTAAGTGTCATAATAGGTTTTATTTATGATTAACTGTCTGATTTCCACCCAACTACCGTAAATGTCTGTGCACATTTTTACGCAGCTTTCTAGTAGCACGGCTGGACTGGCGCGACACGTTCTCCAGGAAGCAGAGGCCTCCCACACGTCCGTTGCTGCTCGATGAGGTCCGTCATTCAGGCAATCGTTTCAGGAACGTGAGCTGTTTTTTGTCCGACTCGCAGGCACGCTCGTTCGTGCCTAGTCGGACATTCGTTGCTTGTACGACAACCTTCGGTACAGAGGGAAGCAGAAACAGTCATAGCATCAGCATCAGCGACAACGCCAACACCAACTCCAGCACCAACAACACTAGCCGCCGCAGTGGTAGCGACCACAGCAACAGAAGCAGGACTGCTTCGGTCTTCGGTCTGTCTTCCCTTGTCTCTCGTGTTTTTGTCCCCGCGACGACGTATCTCTCTCCCCCATCTCACCCCCATCTCTCCCCATCTCTCTCTTTCTCTCTCCGGTTTGCTCCTTCCGGGTTTTCGCGCACTTGAAAGCATCAGACGGCCGCTGCCGCTTCGACAGCCTGGAACACAGAACAGCGCGGCACGGAGTCAGCGAGCGGATGAGAAAGCCAGCCCAGCTCGACACGCACCGAGCTAAATGAAATCGTCTGGCGTGCCGACTGTCCATACGTACCGAGGCACGCCACGGTACGACACACACACACCGACACGGCTTACGTACGAGTCGCATTGCTGCGACGCGTCCCGACGAGACATTCCAACCGGGCGGCCAGCCGGCGGCGACTCTCGGAGGCTGCTCGACCAGTCGCCACTCGTTTCAGCGCTGACAACGATTGCGATGGAGGGATTTTCCCACTACGACCTTGCCAACAACATTCTCGTCCTCGGCCATTCTCCCTGGCGTACCAGAGTCAGCTTTTTACTACCTACGTATCTCGCGCGCGTTCTGTCTCCCTCTCTCTCTCTTCTGTTTCCTCCATCCCACTACCCTATGTTCGTTTTTCTTCTCCCGTTTGCCTCTCGTGTCCGTACTTTTCTCTACTCTCTGTTCCTTTTCTCTTTTTTATACCCTTTACTTTCTTCCTCCTCCTCTCGATTCTTCTCTTTCTCTATCGCTTCCTATCTCGCTGCTTCGGTTTCTTTTTTTTTCCGTAATCCCTCTCTAGACTAGATTCGTTTTTGTCGTCTGGCCCTTGGTCGCGTGCTTCCTCTTCATCTGGTGTTACTCCTGCTCTCGTTCGCTGTCTAGCTTTTCGTTTTTCCATCCACTTTTTCTCGCTTTCGCCTCCCAACCCCCCCTGTTCTGTCTACCTCTTCCCTTATCGCCCCGCTTCCTGTCTCTTTTCCTTTGTCTTCCTTCTCATGTAAATCTTCTCTTTCTGTTTCTCTTCGATCCTTCATCCATCAGTCGTGCTTTTCCTCTTCGTTTATAATTTCTCTATTTTTATTTCTCTCTTTTTCTCTCGATGTCATACTTCTGCTGTTTTCAGAAGAAAAACGTTGAGCTACGCGCGCTTTAATCCCGTCGATGAACTTCAAATTACTTTATGTACCACCAAAGAACTTCATAGTCAAAAAAGCTCGACGAACGACGGCACTGCACGGCAGGGACCCGTTCAGTGTGTATGGCAGCGGCCGGAACAGCAGCATCAAAAAGCAGTAAGAACAGCAGTGGTAAATACGCAGTGTTCGCCATTGTTCTGAGCCTGTTTGCCACGGTGTGTATGTAAAGTGTTTTGTAAATGCATCGTTGTTTCTTATATGAATATATATACCAGCGGTAAGCCGAGGTCTAACTATCGTCGCCAGTAAACCCCTCGCCAAGCACTATCTCGCAATCTTTCCTTCTTTCTCTTCTGGTCACTTGATTTACCTCATCTTTTACTCTCTCCCCTCCTGCTTCCTTCCCCTTTTCGCACGATACATCCTCATATAACTGTATGTTCTCGTCTATGCCGTGTTTTGATCGTGGCTTCTAGTTTATCTCATCACAGGCACTGCCGATACTGGCACACCACAAAAGAAAGAGAGAAGAAAGCATAAACAAACAAAGTTTCGAGTTGCCTTAAGACGCCAAGCGATATACTGCCGTTCGGAAACTATGTTGTTTAGAATAGAAATAACAGCGGGTCTTACATATACATATATTAGAAATGATTGGTAGCTATTTGTATTCATTAACCACTAGTTAACCCCGCCCTCGATGTTCCTCGTTTTCCACACACATAGGGTAATCATGAAGCCTGATCTGCCGAGGCTGTGTCATAGATGCCTGAGTTCGGGCTATTTTGCTGATATAAATAGGAACACAGAACACATCCACACCGGGTGCGCAAGCCCCCTAACGGTGTAAGTGGTCGTACAGCACATCAGGCACATGCTGTCACAGGATTAGATAACTACATGCAAAAAAAACAGAATTGTCCTGGAGACCAAGCATTACAGCAGATGAGGTTAGCCCAGCTCTCGGCAAAGGAAGACACTATCAACCCACTCACATCTCTTAGCCACGGGGATCCGATACAGCCAGCATATAAGCCCACAGGTTATCATGGTGCACGCCAATGTACATCGCCGAGAGACGTCCAGTTGACCGTCGAAGAGCTGGCCAATATATTTTCATGCACTGACCAGCTCTGTAGAGGACAATATACGCGTCGTGGTCTCACGAGGCGCATATTAGCCAAACACCCACCATACACGTATATTCATCATGAAGCGAGTATGTTTTCAAACTCCAGTCGGAACCCGTCAGAACACTTGAGGATCTATGGCATGTGATGAAACATCTTCGGAGTTTCCGTATGGTCTATAGGTCATTCGAAAAATCTGTGTTTGATTTGTTTTCAATGTTGCTATCCTACATAGACAAAAAATAATAATGTGCGCCTAACACGTCTACTTGTATTGGGGAGCTTAAACAAAGGTCGAGTCTGAAAGATATTATGACAGTGTCGCTTGTACTAAACGGACCAAGGAGTCGCCTATTCCAGGACGATCCCGTCTGTCAAGAAACGGCCAGGCGTACGGTGTTTTCCTTAAAATAATGTCTCAGGCGCGACTAGTCCTGCTAATTGATTGCTGGGTTGCCGGGACGGTTCTGCTGTCAATTCTAGCCAAAATGGTTTATGTGCTCTAGAGAGGAGCCTCCGGCATGTTATTCCCGATTCTTCGCGCGCGACTATTTGCCCTTCAAAAGTGGGATGGGTCTGTTCGATCTTCAGATATCAGTAGCCTGTTCCTTCACTAACCAACAAAAGCCTGGACTGCCTCGAATGAGGATCCAAATCAACGATTACCGCCAGCCGGCGCTTTCTCTTGTTTTTTTCTTTTTCGGTCTTGCTTTCATCCTCTAAAGTAAACATATTTTGCAAGGGGCCGATCTTTCCAGGTAATTTGGTAAATTGCATAACCTAAACGAGACTAACACTCAGTACTATTGAGGCTCGTCTCAACCTATCGTTATGTTATTTTTTGAAAACGCAGGCTCAGTTTGAACTGCGTGGCCCACCGTGTCATGCTCGACCGCGCGTCGCTCTATAAAGTTGAATATCGTATTGTCCAGTTGATTGATGAACCCATCGTCAACCGTTTTTCTAAGTGGAACTTGAGCCAACTGCGGTACGACCTCCTCGAACACGGCAGCCGTACACCAAATGACATGGGCTCCCAGAGCGAGTGTTATGAGCCACTCGTTGATGCCCATCTGCTCAATGCCGCGACTAAGACGCGTGTCAGAACAGTTCCGGAAAGGGGTGGTGGAGAATGGCTTTATGCTTTTCCCCGTTCTCCTGTAGAGATGTTGTTCCTGTTGGATCGGTTCAGCGCGTAATCCTTGAATTATAGAAGCTCATATGCTGAAAATGGTCTGTTCAGGTATTATTAAGCCATGGTGGCTGGCTGAGAAGTCCCACGTCCATATCGGAACGTTTACGCAAGTTAAAATTTTCTACTAAATTTTCATGGCATTCACTGATGCCCGTGTTTGTCTTCCTAGTTTGCATTCTTGTTCTAGGTTCGAATTCGCGATACTCGAGCAAACCTTCTCACGGCTGGGGTGGTTTAGCCTTGTCGACGTTCCTTCGGCGGCTCTGTTTCATATGAGAATTCACACACAAAAACGGGACGTTGATGCACGTGTTACAATCGCAGCTCGAACGTAAGCGACTACGGCTGGCAGCTGGTGGCGTGGTGATTTTTGGGCAACGATGTTTATGTATACAGTGCATACAACATATATTTCCATACGATTGTAAATTGGCCATTTACAGCTGTCTGTGTAGTCTAGGACGATGCCATCTAGGCTTGAAGGCGACGACGACGACGACGACGACGGCGACGACAACAACAACAACAACAGCAACAACAACAACAGCAACAACAACAGCAGCAACAACAACAACAACAACAACAACAGCAACAACAGCAACAACAGCAACAACAACAGCAACAACAGCAACAACAGCAACAACAACAGCAACAACAGCAACAACAACAGCAACAACAACAACAACAGCAACAACAACAACGCACTGGCGTGTCCTATTTCGCGTCTTCACGAACTGTAGAGACTGACTTGAAAGAACGAAAGTACGCAGCAATGTGGGAATTGGCAATGCTATGTGACCTGGATTCCAAGAACGCGTCGTCGCCCGCTAGCTACTACTACACGTACCGTTCGCGCATATGCCGGCCATAGCGTAGTATGCCTTCGTGGTACGTACGCCATAGTGCGACTATGGCGGGATGAGGGGGGGGGGAGAGTGACGACATTATCAAGCCGAACCGACGTGAGCTCGGTGCCTGCCTCGTGGGCAAAGAATTCGTGACGGCATTTTAAATATTAACACTCGGAGGCTGAATTCTTTCTGTTCAAGAGCGGAACAGTCCGGTGGAGAATCAACGTCGACATCGCTTACTCGTCCAACGTGCCGTGCCGGCAACCGCATCGCTGCTACCAGAGGCGATTATTATGAAACGCCTCTATCACTGACGGATGTACAACCAACAGCAGGCTCGACAGCATCCATGCGTGGTATATATATATATATATATATATATATATATATATATATATATATGTATATATATATATATACTTTATATAAACGCAATAAAATATATGTATATGCTTTATACTTACCTGGTGCTGGGACCTCCGTGATCAAGAAGGCGGAGACCCCAGGAGGAGGCCTTGCCATTGCACTTCGGCAGGGCTGAGACCTGCCACTCTCCCAAACTGGGAAAGATGGGGCATGTAATTTTTAGTAATATGCTTTATATATATATATATATATATCGAAACGCAATATCGCGGTACCCTCGTAATTTCAGACTCGGAATCAATGACGCCATCGTTGATATCCGTTACTGTTGAGGTCAGACGGCACTCTAGAAGTATCACGGACTACGCACCATGAATCAAATGTATAGTATGTATTGAAGTTTGTTTTATTGGCGCAACGTTCTGCTCGTCATTATGTTTTGTTCGTTTCTTGGGTGACTAACGGCACTAAAGCTCGTGCTTGAACAGCGCTTCACCATTGCTGACTTTCGACTTTGGCCCACAACCCGTTGTCTGTGTTGTCAGACTTTATTTAAACGTATCTAAATGGTACATATATACAGTCAGTAAAAAAAATATAGGGCCACCCATGTTTGCCACATTTCACGCATTTATTATAACCGATTGTGTAAAGATCATAATGATACATGCTCACAGAGTAACAGCGGATACTTTTATCGACATTTGGAGTATCGGGTTACCTTAAAACACGAGATTTCAACATTTGGCACAGCTACGCTGCGAAAAAAATTATAAAGTCACCACCAAGATGCATGTCTTAGCGAGTGAATTGAGTGGAATAACAACGTTTAGGCTCATTTCACGGCTCGACGGAAACGTAAAAACAGACCTCCTACCAGACATTTTTCTGTGCTGAAACGATGGGTTTGGGTCGGCGTCTCACGAGTGACGAAAAGACCCAAATCAAGGCTTATAAGGATGTCGGCCTCTCTAATCGGGAAATTTCCCGTCGATTGGGGCGTTCTCGCCAAGTAGTGAACAACTTCGTGAATTTGGGTGAAAAATACGGCGTAAAAAAGAGTCAAATGCCATTTCGAAACGAAACAAGCGCGCAATTTTGAAGATAGCCTCGAACTCTGCGCTCTCGGCAAAGGCAATTGCGGCGGCGGCCGGTGTGCAAACGAACGTGCGAAATGTGCAAAACCTCCTCAGGAAGACACTTTGACTCACAAGAAAAAAACTTAAGAGAAAACCACGATTGGCCGCTGAGCATCAGAAAGCTCGTCTCGACTTTGCCCAGGTTACGATGTCATGGACCACTGAATGGCACCGAGTGCTCTTTTCGAATAAAAACGTTCAATTGTGATGGACCGGATGGATTTAACTATTATTTTCACGATGTGCGCAAGGAAGAACGATTTTTGTCAAAACGGCACTCAGGCGACGGTTCGGTGATGATCTGGGCCGCTGTCGGGTATTATACAAGGTCGCCGATTGTGTTTTTAGACGATTGTGTTAATTCGACGCGCTATAGGGATCTACTAGAAAAGCAATCCGCACATTTTGAGCTGATGGGAGGACCCGACTTTGTTTTTCAACACGATAATGCCCCGATTCACACTGCTAAGTTGATCGAAAGCTGGTTCGAACAACGCCACATTGAGGTCCTACGCTGGCCTGCAGTCTCACCTGATCTTAATATTATCGAGAATGTATGGGGCTGGCTCGCCCGAAAGGTTTACACCGACAAAAAACAATTTTCGAACCAGGTAGAGCTAAAAAAAGCAATTGTGAAGGCTTGGGACGGGCTCTCGCAGGACGTCATCCAAAATTTGTTCAACACTATACCAAACCGCATTTTTGAAGTTATCCGACGTAATGGAAAGTTCACTAAATATTAAGTTTAGTTGTTATGTGCCGTGAAATGAGCCCAAACGTTGTTATTCCACTCAATTCACTCGCTAAGACATGCATCTTGGTGGTGACTTTATAATTTTTTCGCAGCGTAGCTGTGCCAAATGTCGAAATCTCGTGTTTTAAGGTAACCCGATACCCCAATTGTCGATAAAAGTATCCGCTGTTACTCTGTGAGCATGTATCATTATGATCTTTACACAATCGGTTATAATAAATGCGTGAAATGTGGCAAACATAGGTGGCCCTATATTTTTTTCAGTAACTGTATATATACAGGGTGTTCCTATTTGTGTGTCCAAAACGCTAGGGTATGGTCAAACTCGGTGAGAAAATCATTTTTGCCAATGGGTGGCAGCCGGGAAAACGTTTTGTTTAGGAGTGAGGATGAAATTTATAAAAGCAGTTATTCTGTCTTTTTTCTCCTACATAGTTGTGCAAAATCTACGTTTGCGGGAGAACCAGTCAGCGCACAAAGGAACCGATCATACCGGCGTGTTTGGCGGAAAATTCTGCACAATAAAGTATACATTACTAGCTTGCGTAGCAAAAAGCGAATAGCCAGATTAAGAAAAGTCATAAAAAGTCAAAATGTTACGTTAACGCTTTTTTGTGCAACATCGTAATTTTTTCCATTACGACCAAAAATGCACGTTCAAAAGACTACTCTCAGGCAATAGCAGATTTAATGCCCACTACATTCGTACCAAAGTGATGGTGCTGCGTTACGTAGTTGCCAAGTGACTAAGCTTTTTCGACAGTCATAGTTGTTATGTTTCACGTTGAAGTTTTCACGTCCAGAACCGTAGCATTTTGCCAAGACGTTTCCGCCCCCTCATTCCATTAGAAAAAAATAATCTCTTGCTGAGTTCTACCAAACCTCAAAATATGTACCTAACTTTCTCATACACCCTATGCAAATATGCATGCCTTCGCTTTCGATATGACTGTCGAAAAAGCTTAGTTACTTGGCAACTACGTAACGCAGCACCATCACTTTGGTACGAATGTAGTGGGCATTCAATCTGCTATTGCCTGAGAGTAGTCTTTTGGACGTGCATTTTTGGTCGTAATGGAAAAAAATTACGATGTTGTACAAAAAAGCGTTAACGTAACATTTTGACTTTTTATGACTTTCCTTACTCTGGCTATTCGCTTTTTGCTACGCAAGCTAGTAATTTATACTTCATTGTGCAGAATATTCCGCCAAACACGCCGGTATGATCGGTTCCTTTGTGCGCTGACTGGTTCTCCCGCAAACGTAGATTTTGCACAACTATGTAGGAGAAAAAAGACAGAACAACTGCTTTTATAAATTTCATCCTCACTCCTAAACAAAACGTTTTCCCGGCTTCCACCCATTGGCAAAAATGATTTTCTCACCGAGTTTGACCATACCCTAGCGTTTTGGACACACAAATAGGAACACCCTGTATATATATATATATATATATATATATATATATATATATATATATATATATATATATATATATATATATATATATATATATATATATATATATATATATATACAGGCCATGAAAAAATATAAGGCCACCCATTTTTGCCACATTTCACGCATTTATTATAACCAATCGTGTAACTATCACAGTAATACATGCTCACAGGGTAACAGCGAAGACTTTCATCGACATTTGGAGTCTCGGATTACTACATTTGGCACAGCTACACCGCGAAAAAATTATAATGCCACTAGCAAGATACATGTTCTAACGAGTAAATTAAGCAGAATAGCGACGTTTGGGCTCATTTCACGGCTCGGCAGAAACAAAGGCTGACCTCCTACCAGAAGTGTTTTCTTTGTTGAAACGATAGGCTTAGGCTGGCGCCTTATGAGTGACTAAAAAGCGCATATCAAGACTTATAAGGACATTGGTCTCTCTAATCGCGAAATTTCCCGTCGATTGGGGCGTTGTCCCCAAGTAGTATTTTTTTGTTTATTTAGGTAAAAATTACGCCGCAAAAAAGAATTCCGGGCGTCCAAATGCCATTTCGGAACGAAGCAAGCTGCAATTCTGAAGAAAGCGTCGAGCTCTGCGCCCTCGACGAGGGCAATCGCGGCGGCGGACGACGTGCAAACAAACGTGCAAAATATGCGAAACTTCTCAGGAAGACACATTGACTCACGAGAAAAAAGACACATGAAGAAACAACGATTGACCGCTGACCGATGAAACCTCGTCTTGACTTCGCCCACGATACGATGTCATGGACCACTGAATGACACAGAGTGCTATTTTCGGATGAAAAAAATTAACTTTGATGAACCGGATCGATTTAACTATTATTTGCACGATATCCGCAAGGAAGAACGAATTTTGTCAAAACGTCACTCAGGTGGCGGTTCAGTGATGATTTGGGCCGCTGTCGGGTATCATACAAAGTCGTCGATTGTGTTTTTAGACGATCGTGTTTATTCGACGCGCTATAGGGATTTACTAAAAGAGCAATCGGCGCATTTTGAGCTGATGGGAGGGCCAGACTTCGTTTTTCAATACACGGACGAAATACAATTTTTGAGGCTTGGGACGAGCTCTTGCAGTACGTCATCCAAAATTTGTTCAACACTATACCAAACCGCATTTTTAAGGTTATCCGACCTAACGGGAAGTTCACTGAGTATTAAGTATAGTTGCTGTGTGCCGTGAAATGAGCCCAAACGCCGTTAATCTGCCTAATTCACTCGTTAAGACATGTATCTTGCTAGTGGCCTGATAATTTGTTCGCGGTGTAGCAAAGCCAAATGTGGAAATCTCGTGGTTCAAAGTAATCCGAGACTCTAAATGTCAACGGAAGTCTCCGCTGTTACTCTGTGAGCATGTATCACTGTGATCTTTACACGATTGGTTATAATAAATGCATGAAATGTGGCAAAAATAGGTGGCCCTATAATGTTTTTGGGGACTGTATATACATATATATATATATATATATATATATATATATATATACATATATATATATATATATATATATTATATATATAGGTATATATATATATATGTATATATATATATATGTAATATATATATATATATGTATATACATATATATATATATATATATATATATAGTATACAGTATATATATATATATATATATATATATATATATATATATATACTATATATATAATATATATATATATGTATATACAATATATATATATATATATATATATATATATATTAGGTAAGTCAAAAAGTTTGTCGGCTTTCTAGGACCACATTTTGAAATTCCCGCGCTCTGCAAGCAGGGCCGCCTGAGAGTGCGGCTGGGTGTTTACATTCAGGAGCAGACCCGTGGCGGCGCGACGGTTATACCGGTTCCAACTTTACCGTTTCGTTTGCGGAATTGGCAGCTGTTTGCAATGGAAGACAAAAAAACGCATTTTCGACACATTATGTTGTTCTCTTACCGTGGAGGCATAAGTGCAGCGCAAACAATCCGGAGGATATGTGCAGTCTACGGCGAAAACGCAGTACACAAATCCACAGTCGAAAAGCGATTCGGCCCGTTTCAAAGCTGGAAACTTCAATCTCGAAGATGAACCGAGGTCAGGACGACCCAATGTTGTGGAGACCGACGAAGTCATAAGCCTGGTTACTTCGAACCCAGGTTTGACCATAAAAGAAATTGAAGATGTAACGGGAGTCTCCAACGGAATCGTTTGGAATCGCCTCCATGATGCAGGTTTCTTGTGCAAGCGGAATATCTGGCTACCACACGATCTCAATGATAGGCAGCTTGAAGGGCGAGTCGATACCTGTCACGCACTCCTCCGGAAGAACTCGAATGAGCCATTTCTGAGGAGATTGATAACCGGCGATGAAAAATGGATATTCTACAGAAACGTAACACAGAAAAGAAGTTGGGTCCCCAGAGGTTCTCAGGCCTCAGCTATCCCTAAACCCAAAATTCATCAGAAGAAGGTTATGCTGTGCTGCTGGTGGGACTGTAAGGGCGTCGTGTATTTTGAGCTGCTTCCAATGGGTCAGGCGATCAACTCCGTCGTCTACTGCAGACAACTCGAAGATTTGAAGGCTGCAGTAGCAACGAAGCGCCCGGAATTGTCAAACAGGTGGGGCGTCACTTTTCAACATGATAAGGTGACACCACACAAAAGTTTGGCCACCCGGCAAAAATTGGCGGAGTTTGACTGGGATGTGCTGCCGCACCCAGCTTATAGTCCCGACCTCGCACCATCTGATTATCACTTCTTCAGGTCTCTCCAGAACTCCCTTGATGGCACAACATTTGAATCTTTGGAGGCTATACAAAATCACCTCACTCAGTATTTCGACGAGAAGGACAAGACGTTCTGGGAGAAAGGAATCATGGATCTACCGAGGCGATGGGCGAAGGTTATCGAACAAAACGGTCAATATATAATTGAATAAAAATACTGTTGTCTGCATAAATAAGGCTCTTTAAAATCAGGTAAAAAAGCCGACGAACTTTTTGACTTACCTATATGTATATATATATATATACATATATAATTTAAAACACATTCACATCTGCATATTAGTATATGTTCAAATATGTGCATTGCATGAGAGGGAGATGGGGAGAACGTTCTCGCTTAGGTTTGGTTGGCTGCTTGGCAGTGAATAAAAGGGTTAAACTTAATTTGCCCAGTCCATCAGATATCATTGCGCGCGCCGTCGGGTGGCGCGTCGCACATACAGGGAGCAATGGAAGCATGAAAACAAGCAAACACGCACCCAAGCAGCCAAACAGGCGGAAGGCGGAAGGGAAAAGACGGTGGTGCAAATGGCGGATCGAGTGTGGGATGTCATTGCGGTTAGACGAAGAAGGCGAACAAATGGATAATGCGATTAGGCGCAATATCAGCTGCGTCATCGTGCAGTAGTGCTCTTGCAGTGGTCGTCGGGCGTACGAACGCCATTTGGGAGATTGTTGTTGGTAGGCGATTGCATAGCTGAAGACATGCTAGTGCCGGATGCTAATGGAACAGAATATTATTATTATTATCGTCCCGGTAGACGATATCGGGCACGATTGCGTGGCGCGAGCGGCGGCGGCGGCGGCGACTGATCTAGCCGAGAACGAGACACTGAGGTGGTGACCGAGAAACAAAGCGAGCAAGATATAGATATATATATATATATATATATATATATATATATATATATATATATATATATATATATATATATATATATATTTATATATATATATATATTTAGAAAGAGAGAGATGCCGGGAGAACATTAAGGGAGCCAGAGCGCAGAGCGATCGAGTTCGAGTGATCGGGCTGGCCGGACAATCGGTCCCGCTGTCGTCCGCCGATCTAATTAGATCGCGCCGCCTAAGGAATAACGGCTAAGAGGAGGATCTGCTGTCTGCTGGTCGCCGGCCCGGCGATTAGGCCCGGTCGAGTTGTGGTCGAGTTGTGCCCCGTAGTAAAGCCCCGAGGAGCAGGGCAGGAGGCCAGCCCAAAACCCTGAAACTTGTTGTAGATTGTTCGTTTTGTTCATCTGCCGGCGCGGACTGGTATTCTTCCTCTTCTTCTTTGTTGTTTATCATGAAACGTTCGGCCTCTCATTGGGTATCTATCTGTAAGTCGTCGATTCGATCCTTTGCGCTCGCTGACAGAGATCATCGCTGCTTCCATCGCTGACAACGCATGTCAGCCGATTTCGGCTAGCCTGCCATCATGAGATGTGTGTGTGTCGTTTCGTTTGGCAAAATAATTGTCTATAGGTAGTACTTTGTTTTAGTTTTTTTTTAGATTTTTTTCGTAAGGCTATTGCCCGTGTACGTTTTCTTTTCATTGCATGGCTAATTTGAATCCACTCCAGCATTTACCTTGTCTAAATTGGAAACCATGCAAACCAATTTAAGAGTGGCCGGTCTGGGTCTCGAACCCAGACCTCCCGAATGCAAGGCAAAGGCTTTGCCACTAAGCCATCTTGCTCTAAGCTTTTTGGACTTTGTTTTTATTTTCATCGTAAGTAGAATTCACCTTCACGTTTGTGATTTGCTCATTGGTCTTCTTCGTCGCCTTCCTGGTCGTGCGCCTCCAGCTGGCGGCTCTACCGCGCCCCCCTTTATGCATATTCCCCTTTGGCCTTCACAGTCCGATACCCCGTTTTGGTTTAATTGGCCCTACCTGGTAGCTTAACGATAACAAAACCATGCTGGTTTAATTCAATTTTGTTTTACGCCAACGACGCTAGCTAAGCCGGCAGCAGAGCCAAAGCTACGGCGGAGAGAAGAACAGCGGGTGGAGGGCGGTAGAGAAGCATTGTAAGAAGATGACGAGAGAAAAATTACAGCGATTCCAGATACGACAAGTGTAGCGACACGGTTCATAATAGCTAGCATACAGCGCACAGCCTGTATACACTCTGCCCTTTGTCTCTGTCTGCCTTTAGCCCGTAAGCTCCCGTCGTTCGCTAAGATAGCCAAATTCACGCCACGCGCAAATCTGCTACAACAGACTTTGCAGCCCTCCCCATTTTCTTTCTCGATTTTGCCGTTCCTACAAAAAGTAAGGCCGTGTCCTTAAAGCATTTCGCATTAAAGAGCGGTTGTTCATTATCGATTTCTGCCGGCGGACGAGTGATATCTGACTCCTGAGTTAGTGATCAGTACCCTGCCAACGATAGTTTGCTGCGAATATATATATATATATGTGTGTATAAAATATTGCGATGATTTAATAATCATTTACAATACATTTGTACACTCAGCAGTGCTCGCCTATATATATATATATATATATATATATATATCACGAAATTTCCAAAAATTGTTGTATCGGGCTGTTTATCCTGACGTGTCTTCACTAAATCTGCGTTTTCGAGCGTCTCAGTCATTCTATTGACAAAGCAATCATACCTGCGTGTTTGGAAAAAAATCTCACAACGTGTTCCACGATACGAACATTTAATATTAACTAGAAGCAGATTATAAATTGTATACATAGCCACACAGACCGCTTCCAGAATTTATGTGAATACATTTATACATATCTAATATTTACATACAAAATTAATATATAAGGAGCATAGATGTCTTAATAAAAAAACGTTGCCTAGCGAAATAAAAATAGTCATGTTAAATAAGTTCATAAACATCGAGATAGAGCTTCATGAAGAAACATTTTGAACTGTATATTATACTTATTTTGAGTGAAATAAACATATTTGTTGTAAATAAAAAAATAAATTAAGGTTGCGATCCTGTGGTGTCTCAATTTTCGCGTTCAACACTTTAAAAGAATACCACGGCGCTTTAACATACATTCAGGTCTAAATTCACATTTGATGGGAATTATCTTAATAACGAATCGATGGTGGTTCGACGCATAATATGATTACCGTGAACCGTTTTGCCCCGTCCCCATGTCAAATTGCCATAGAGTCTCATACTAACCGAGGATAGGGAATGCTAGTGGCTGGCGTATGGCCTGTGTCTGGCGGAGTTCAATGTGGTGTTATGAAAACTCTACTAGCAGTTCTGGGAGTTGTGTCCACAGGGAGCTGGATCAAGAGTCTGGCACTGGATCTCAAGGTGAGGTACGATCGCTGACACGGGGAACTTTTCTTCCAGACTACTCAGCCTCTGACCGTACACGGCCAGTTCAAGAGTTACACGTAAAGTATTAAAGAGGCCATCAGCGATACTTGCAAGTTGTGTGACTCCGGAGAGGCAGACACCGGGGAGCATCATGCTGTTCTGCGGTGTGATGCATTCAGGGAAGCACGGGAAGCAGGACCAGCCGCTGTGAGAGGCCGGCCCATCAGGGAGGTGATCGGCCACATGTTGACTTCGGCAGATGCACGGAGAGAGGCGACGACACTTGTTCAACGCCGTTCTGACAGTCAAGACAGCCAAGGCAGTCGAGACGAAGAGCCGAGGGAGGGGATAGGAGGGGGAGCAGCCCTCACGGTCTCGACGCACCCGCACAGGACGATTTACAAAATGGTAGTAACCCCCTATCCAATCACACGCCTGTCCCACGGCTTCGAAGTAATGCCAAAGTAGTACTGAGCCTGGAGGAAGGAGAAAAAGCCGGGTTTAGTGGTTATGTGAATCCCAAACTAGTCACGCATGCTGCTAGTGACGTATGTGCATTATGCATTATCGAAACCTCCGATAAAAGAAAGCTCACCATGCTTCTCTAAACACTAACGGAGAAGCGATCCCGGCGTGCATGAGGACCTATCGCATGCGAAGATTTACCCTTATTCAAATATGACCTCTTGCGTAAACAAATCTTTATCTCGAAAAAGCGCCCGTGCAGGGCACTCAGCCTGGGTTTCTCGTCTTCTGGTGAAACAAATGTTTTTTTGGCATGTTTACAACTCTTAAAATAATTGCTGTGATCTATATACATATATATATATATATATATATATATATATATAGAGAGAGAGAGAGAGAGAGAGAGAGCGAGATTTCACAACTTCAACAACGACTAGTCGCTGCTGGCACTAAGTCCAAGGTGACCATCGTGGCCCAGTACTCCATCGCCCTCTCTCTCTCTCTCTCGATCTTTTTTCTCGCGCGCGCGCTCTATCTACTCGTATATCTCGCTGTCTCACCGACTCTTCGAGTGTTCCTCACTCCGTCGTGTGAGCCCATCGTGTGAGTCCGGTAACGCAGAAGACTTGTTACCTTTAGCAGGAAGGTGTATATCCCTGGGCGGGGCGGCGGTGAGCTGTAGAAGCGTAGCTGCTGAGACGAGAAAACTGCAGGGCTGACAACGCTTACCAATGCCCGGCTCGCCTTGAGGATCGTCTGGCGGAAAGGCGACGGCCCTGGCCCCGCAGCTCACGGCTACGTTAACGCCGTAGTGCTAGTTTACCCCGGTCTCATCGTGAGACGATTTATAATATGATTGGCGGCCAAATGAAACTCAGAAATATCGACGACATCAATTACCCGAACAATTGACACCTGTGCCCGTCCGGCGTCAACATCTCTCCCCTCTCAATCTCTCCCTTTCTCTCTCTTCCTATCCCTATATCTCTTTTTCTTATTCTCGCTTGTTACACATTCTATCTTTTTCTTTCTCTCTGTCCCGTCGGCTTACATCAGGTTACCCCCGCTTCCAGTTCTTTTCTCCTTCAAGTCTTCCCCAATCGCTGCTGCTGCTGGTGTAGCTGTGGCTGCTATTGGTTGTACCGCCGCCGCTGCTGCTGCTGCGGCGGCGGCGGTTGGTGTTGGCGGTCCCGTCTCGATCCTGAAGTCTTGTGCCGATCCTGAAGACCTGTTCCCTTCGTCAAGGCCGGCGCAGTCTTTCGCTGAACGAGAAAAGACGCAAGGCCGTCGTCGTGGCCATCGTACGCCGTCGAAACGACGTAGATCTTCATTTTAGCGCATGGCCGTAGCTAGCGACGCTATCGTCGTCGTCGTTGTCGTATCGTCCTTCAATCCTTCTCAGCAGAATGTAGACGTCGAACAAACGAACCAGGAACGAAGGATCGTACGGGCGCAAGAAGAACACTAAGAAAAATAAAACTAAGGAGTAGAAGCAGTCGACGACGACGATGAAAATCAGGAGTAAAATCAGGCGACAACAACTACAAAAGTCGGCCAAATCTTTTTGAATCCAGCATCACCGGGAGAGAGAGAAAGCGGCATTTAGATAGCCCTCTCGCTTTCGTGACGACACAAATCTACTCACGCTCGAACCCGGTCACAAACACACACATACGCCCACATAAACTAACCAATATGAACGAGAAGGGGCACAATATTTGAAGAACGAAAGCGAGACAGAAAGAGATAAGGAGGAATAAAGCGGAGCGCTGATATTTCATTCTGCCATATATATATATATATATTTTTTTGTAAAGTCTTACAATCAGTGCAGGCTGAACTCTTCGCCGCTCCGTCAGGTTCGGATGTCACGCTTCAACTAAATATTTGCTGAGCTAGGAACGTTCATCCCTATCTGATGAAGGACGCGCCGCACGCACGACATATATATTTATATAATGTATGTGTGTATATAATATATATATATATATATATATAATTTTTTTTCTTGGACTAATGCAAATCAAATGGTATTAACTGTAACTATAAATTTGTAATTATGATTATTTTATTTGTGATGCACTAAATTATAATCCAGTACGCCATATGTCATATTAATTTTTTAATACATATCTAATATAAACATTGACCAGGGATGGGCGCTGTCTGAGGAAGTCACCCGCTCATTTATCTCCGCTGGGTAGAATCAGCCGCTTCCCGACCTGCAATAGCAAACTGCGAGTGGACCGGCCCGGCCCGCCAAGGGTCCCGAAGGAAAGTGGCTTAAACCCGTAGGGGCACCCGATGTTCTGGTACGTTCTAACCTTGTCTGCCTCTGCAAGAAAAAAAATCACTGAACGGAATCCCTGTTTCTCGTAAAGGTTCTTAAGTTACTTAATGCAAACATTGTTCGTATAACCATATAATACTAGTGGCTAGACTCTTTTACTTCATGACACAGTACAATGTAATTTAATGGTTGTGGCGAAACACTCGAATGTAACATAAACACACTTATCCAATCAGGGTGTTAATAATAATAAAAAAAAATAATATACATATATATTCGTATATATGCACACAGTTTTTGAGCTAATATATTTGCGTTCACTGGGGCCGCTCTCCCGCAGACCGCAAAAAGCGACATCAAGTGCACTGTTGGCCAGACAGTCGACATCTACGGTGTGCAATAATTCACCATCGATACCAGGTATGTGTTTGACGGCGCATCTAAAAATGGTAAGGCTAGCTTGACAAGTTAAATATTCAATCACAACATTGCCAACTGCAAAATAATTTGCGTAATTTGAAGGCCAATATCTACGATGTCTTAATGTCAAAGTACAAGCTCCCATCCCCGTCCTGATACATATACGCCTTTCAGAGCTTGGCTCACATACGTTCAGTTCAGTTTATATATATTTATTATCTCAAACACACGCTTTTTACAGAACATACGTGTTTTATACATCGTTTTACTTGTCATTCCATTTGAATGGATTGTTAAGATGGTTCTTCGACCATCCGTCAGAGTGGCTAGGATCACAGACCCTAATGAAGAGGCTACAGCGCTTGGCATGTTGCCTAAAGAGCCTGGACGAAAATGACTAATTGCATTACGTAATTTATTAACATCATGGTAAAAACACTTGCGTTAAGTAATTTATTAACATCATGGTAAAAACACTTGCGTTAAGTGATTTATTAACATCATGGTTGCACTGATTACACTGAGCTTAAACTACGTTGTGATTACTTGTGTGAAACCTAGACACTGATTTTACAGCTGGGGGGGTAAGCGTATTATTTTAACACTCAGAAAGTTCGGCCGTTTGTTTAACGACTGTACGGCTAAGGTATATACATATATATATATATATATATATATATATATATATATATATATATATATATATATATATATATATATATATATATATATATATATATATAATTTAAACTTTTAAAAGTTTACATTAGTGCGGGACCCTCTGACTATTTTGTGAGGCCAAAGCATACACTTTACAAAACTATATATGAAAGAAAGCCAAGCAGCATGTTCAAGAAGATGGTCGACGATCTTATCTGTGCAAAATCATTTACGAACAAACCACCCAAACATAACCATGTATAAACAAAACAAGTCTGATTCAACAAGGTTTAGGCTGCGCTGGTTTATTTGCGTTGGTTGGTAGTTCATTTGCTGCAGTTGACGCTGTATGCTTTCTAGTATCAATGCAGCACAACCGATCGAGTAAACGAATTACGTTATCATTGGGTATTTAGCGCGAAGAAACTTAAGTAAAACTGTCTTTATAAACAACATGTTATAAAGACAGTTTTACTTAAGTTAAACAGAACTATTATAGAATATCTGCGTAGTGGCTCAATAATTGTTACAAAGTTACCTAGGACGCCGAGTGCGTCGTCTGTCGTCGGGACAACTCAAGGAATCGAGAGTCCCAACGTCCCGGCAAGGTTATTTTCAAGAGATAAGTTGAGGCAGCTTTCGCAGCTCGAGTGCGACGGTGGCTGGATAGAGGTCTGGCATTTCCTAGCTCGACGAAACGTTACGATGATACTCAACGTGAAAAGGCGAAAGCCCTGTAATGTACGAACATTTTAAGGAGAAGGGGCGTCCGTATGAACGATGGACACCGCGAAAATACCCGGCACAGTTTGATGGGACCATCTCCGAGAAACAGGGAAATAAAAAGATCGAGAGACAGACACGCCAAGATGGAGAGCGGGGGAGAAAAGTGTGTGTGTGTGAGACAGAGAGAGAGATAATTAACGTTAGAGTAAGCGGAAAAATCCAAGAGAATCCAAGCGGCAATTAACTAAAATGTATCCGAGAGAGAAGGTGGGGCCGGGAAAGAGCGAGAGGCAATTAAATGAATGGAGCTGATGTGCGTTTTAATTTCTACGCAAAATAAAATGAACCATCGTAGTCATTCGCGGGGCGAACAGAAGCGTTCCGCTACCGCTGTCGCTCCGGCCGGCCGGCAATGCGGCAATCTCCATGAATAAGGCAACGTAGCAAAACGGTTGAAAAGTAACCTACTGCTGGGATTTACGGCTCTCGTAACGAGGGCCAAAGATTTTCTGTCTAGGAATACATGTAGGCGCAAGGCAGCGGGCAAAAAAGCACCCCAAAACACAAGCCCAAATGATCCGTGAGAGTAACAACTGCGCCTTTGCAACGATTAAACAGATCCGACAAGCGTCAGGAGTAGCTGAAATCGACCGAATAAAACCGAATGGATTCGCGAAAACAGGGTCCATCTAAAACACTGCCACTCATCAGGAAATCTCAAATCGGTCATTTTATGAATAGCTCAGAAAAGCAAATTAAGATAAAGTATGCTGCTAGACTTGCACGTTGCACAATAGAGGTATGCCCAACAACTGGAAAAAATAATCAATGGTCGCTGGCA
Organism: Dermanyssus gallinae; assembly: GCA_003439945.1. NCBI lineage: Eukaryota > Metazoa > Arthropoda > Arachnida > Mesostigmata > Dermanyssidae > Dermanyssus > Dermanyssus gallinae. Next base: position 412,070 of record QVRM01007095.1, on the reverse strand, counting down.
GTACAATATCATCCTGTCGCGGCCTAGATGTTAACCCAACCGTCGTGTTTAACTTAGAAAATACAACTAAGGCGCACGGAGCTATCAATGCGTTTTTTCTGCAAAATAGAGTTTAAGCAATATAATACTTTTGCAGACAACCAGCATCTAGACGAAAAGTTTCGCATACGACTGTTACCAGTGTGGTCTATATTTTAGTTCATTTCCTAAGACTAAACGAAAACAAGCAGCAAATGGCCCGCTCACGCGCAATGGCTCGTTGAAACTCGTTCTTTGCGTGTGGTTCTCGACGCGGTTTTATCTCGTGTGCGCACGAAACCAAGCAAGCAGGCGGCCCTGTCCGGGCTATCCCCTACGTGCGACATGACACTGATGTCAGTCGAAGTCGTCGGCCCTATTTATCGTGGCTAACGCGTTCATTCACGTACCAAATTGAGGCATCGCCATCAAGACAGCTATAGCTTTGAATCAACTCTAACAAAAACAATCTCCGCTAAAAAGGTCAGATAGGCATATACTTTCTCGACAGGCAAGCAACGTTCGGGTTATTCTGCAAACAGTGCAGCGATGAACTAATAAAAATCCTTGCGCAATCTTTTTCCAGCTCGCTTCGAGCGGGTTTCATGTTTCTGAATATTGTTGTTCCCCTTTCTGTTTTCTCATTTTCCCTTTCTGTCATGTCACAACTCGCTCATGGCGTAATCATGGGTCGGTGACGTGAAGAGGTGACGTCATAGGCGGTTGATTCCAGCGTTGCTCTGACCTAACTTTCATTTACTGGAACACCTACTTTGCCTAATTCTCGGTCTCCCAGCTCGCTTTGCCGTATGTTCGCGAAAAATTATACTCTATGAGATACGCTGTGAAGAACCGTAGCTACCCCTATCATCACGCTACTTGTCAGGTATGTAGGCTAGCAAAATGCGCGGTAACCCTACCGAAGTGTGCAACCTTGAGCAACGTCGATCGTAACTTTGGCTAGCGGGGAAACCTTGGTTGAAAGGCAATACGTATGGAAAAAAGCGGCAACAATAGAATGCATTAGTTAAAGTCGATGTCGTAAGTACGCTTTCTACATCTGCGTACGTCTAAACGTAGAGAACGCCGGTAAGCCGCCCTGTAAGCCTGTTCTTCTGAGTAGCGTTAAGCAACTCGACGTTTTCCGAAGCCAACTCGATATTAAGCAACCTAAACCGCGTGCCCAGGCGCCTGAGACAAAGCCCGACGAGTTCAGGCTTCACTCGCGCGTCTCGAGGAGATGAAGACTGAGTGGCTTGGTGCGTTTTAAACCCTTTTCTCGGCTATTTCGGGGATTTGTGTGAAGGACCCCGAGGATAAGGCGTCATTTCAGTCACCGCGCCGCGTGCCTCGTGTCGGCGTCGTTGTCGTCGTCGACGTCAATTTGACGTCGACGTTCTATGAGCAGTTCTGTCGGTAGGTGTAAAATGAGCCGCGTTATCTGGAAAAAAGCCAACAGAAGCTGTATGAGCGATTCTCACCCCATGTTTGGGTAGCTCTCCGCTCCGCCCCCGTTCCCCGGTCCTGCCGTCACTCTGTTCTCAACTCTCTCAAGTGAACACGACGTACGCCGGCCCCGACTGCGCTCACCTTCGTTTCGGTTCACGTACGCGCGCGACATATGACAGGCGCCGTCGCCGACTCCCTCTTCTTCGACACCACCCCCACTCCGCTCCCGACCTCGACCACCCCCTTGGGGGCCCCCCCACTAGAAGCCAACCAGCTCGAAGTTGATTTAGTCGGCTTGGAGCGACGACACGGGGAGACCCCACATAGGCGCACGCACAACGATCTAATGCTGCTGACAAGAACAGTAAGAGCAATACTACTACAAAAAACATTACTAATAAAAAGCTACTACTACGAATCCTACTACTATTACTACTACTACGAGGACTAAAACAACGATATTACGATTTCGACCTAGTGCCGACTTAGTCTGAACGAAAACTTAGCGGGCAGATGAGAAGATAACAAAGATTGCCGCCGACCCGGTCACAACGGTAAACTACCCGAATGAAGGCAGGCCTCTGGCGTCGCCTTACGCCGCTCACATATGGCGCTTTGTACAGGCTTGCCTCTTGGGCCTGGTGGTGGTAGTGATAGTGGTAGCAGTAGCGGCAGCAGTAGTCCAATCTGCCCGCATGATGCCGGAACACCTGAGACCTCGGAAAACACACAGCTACGCTTGCTGGCCCGTGGGGTAGTAGCTATCATCGCCGCCCGCATTTCAAACCTCACCATCTGGTGCCTCCTACAGAGCAGAAGAACCGGGACGGTGGGTGGGGGCTGGGGAGAGGCGCGTTGGGGCAGGATGCGGTGGTAGTGGAGAAGGAGAACATAGCAAGACACAGGAGCTAGAAGCAGCAACCCCAGCTACTCCAGATATTACGTGCAATGCTTTAAAATGAAACTTTTCAATTATCCAAAGTTGCAAACTTACTACATGTTGCTCGACGCTATTGTTGTTGAAGTCGCCCGGTGTCACTGAACTGTCGTTATAACGACGCCATCATGCGAGAGCAACTCGATGGAGTTGCTCTGGCAAGAGAGACATTCGACGTACGACAATGTGCCAGGCGCGGCAATTGCCCAATACATGTACGAGAACACTGGCTGACTACTGTTCGTGACACGGAAGACCAGAAAACGATTCGTGGTCGTTGTTGTTGTTGTTGTTGTTGTTGTTGCTGTTCTTGTTGTTATTGTTGCTGTTATTGTTGTTGTTATTGCCTGTAATGCTGCGTGTGAAGGAATGTTCGACACAGCTAACTCTTTCGAATTGCCTTTCTACCTCCCTTTATGTTTCTCACCACTTTCTTTCGCCTATCTGTCCCACCCAGCCGCCGTCTCTAGTCTTCTATTGTGTTGCAGCAGAACAGCGTCAAAAAAAAAGCTATCGACCAAATAGAATGTGGGAAATAGCCCTCTCGACTCTGTCGCACTAGTCGCACGTTGAAAGTTTGATCCTGACACAGCAAATAAAAACTTTCCTCTGCCAGATACGATTGATAGATAGATTTACAGGCTTGGGCTGGTGTCGCCATAACGAAGTACAGACCGATTGCCTGCTGTAGACATTACTTCTCAGATTATGATGGACAAGAATCAAGACACGCTGACTACCATGAACGAAACCCAATCGCAGGCCGGTCAATTCAAATGATGCCCTCGCCCGCCGCGGCCCTGCTCCGTCGCCGACACAAATCGGATCTGTCGCGCCACCCCGGTAGTGTGGCGGGTAGAAGAGTATTCGCCTGCGCCTCGCGACCGGACGAGACACATAGGCCTCACGCGGGTTCAAGCCACACCGTTGCACTTGCATTTGCATTTATGGGGCCGTGCGTCTATGAAGCATGCAGCGAAGAGGAGTCTTATGGACGCGTATTATTGACTAAGGGCCAAAAATCCTTTCGGGGCTGACTCTCAGCCAAGATTTAACGTCCATGGGACTGCTTTTCGCATTGCTTCATAGACGGGCCCCCATAAATACAAATGTGCAACGGTGGGGCTCGAACCCGCGCACCTATCTAGTGTCTCCTCTGGTCGCGAGGCGCAGACGCATGCCACAACGCCACCGGGCTCGCCTGACTAAAGGTCAGCCCACAAACAAAAAAAACGTTTAGATCGGATCTGTGGCGCACACCGGGTTGTTGCGCGCAGTTTGTGCTACCCGTAGACAGGGTACAGGGTAGTAATTCGAAAGTGACCTCAGTACCAACAGATAACAAACAGCCAAAACCGAAGCCGATAGCGAATTTGATTTGTACGTCGAATCGAGCCATACCGGTGGACCGCCGACCCCCTCGCCTCTTCATCATTCGAACAAGTCTGTTCTCCTCTCGACGGTGGCCGGCTACTGCGTTCAAGTGATGCGTACCGGCTCTGCCGGCTTCCACGACTGTTGTCGCTGCTGCTGCTGCTGTTGTTGTATCAGCTGTTATCCTTCGTTCTTTGCGTTTCCACTGGTTGACTCCGAGAGAGAGAGACGAGATCCTCTTAACCTCGCGGTTGGTTCGGTCAACAGGTGAGTGCGTGAGTGAGCAGCCGTAAGAGCCGCCTTCTTTCTGTTCGAGGGAAGTGGCGGTTTCGAGTTGTTCTTGTGCCCCCTGCGGCCGACCCTCTAAGACAAACACATCTACCTATCATTCTCTGTCTACCTTTTTCTTTAGTTCTACTTTGACTGCTATTACGCCTACGTCGCAATAGGAGTTTGCCTCCTCTTCTGCTTGCGAATGTTTACGGGCGGGACGGAACTACAGAGAGGCACGTTTAATATATATATATATATATATATATATATATATATATATATATATATATATATATATAAATAATCGGCAGATATAGATGCTTTCGAGTCTCCCGTCGAAATGCTAAGGCTCCTTATGTCTCTACCCGCTGAATCAGCTTAAGTATAAGGGGGTCGTGCCTCCCATTGTTTCGAACACCACCAGACAAAATAAGTGCGGATGAACAACATCAGAGTATTTCCTGCATTTGTTAGTCTGTACCAACCTGGAAGCATGACCTGCTGACAACCATCAAAGGGTCTAATAAGTGCCTACTCATATCGTCCAAGCTTACATTGGACAATCTCAGACAAATTGACAAGAAACAATTTGGTTTCCTTATAAGCAATTGAAGTGTCAATCAATCGGTTGGCTTTTTTACGCGGGTGCCACATATGCACAGTGAGCCCACAAAAATATAGGGCGCGAATAGGGATCCACTCGGAGCATACAAACAACGCAAAGAAGAGCGGAACTGGAAGTTTGTGACTCAACATTTCACAGAGAGACCCGCTTCTCTCAGCAGCAGGTGAAAACAGGCCTGCGAAGCAAAACGAGGCAGTAGTGTGCAAAATAACCTGGAACAGGTATCACCAGCACCTCGATCTCAAAGAAAGTCAACGAATATATATGTAAATACTGTGGTAAAATATATTTCGACAGATATCACGTAACGAAATATATGAATTAGACACCAGCTCGTTAACAGCTGGTGTAATTTCGTCTAAATATATATATATATATATATATATATATATATATACGAGGTGTGTTCAAAAAGTATCGCGACTTTTGTGTTTTTTCATAAATTATTCATTTATTCATGAATATCTATTCTGTGCCCTTTAAAGTAATCTCCATGAGATATTATACACTTGTGCCAACGGTTTTTCCAATCTTCGAAGCACTTCAAAAAACCATTTTTTTTTATCTTGTTCAGCTCCTCCTTCGATGCCGTCTTTATCTCGTCAAGCGTAGCGTAACGTCGTCCTTTCATGGGCCTCTTCAGTTTAGGAAACAAGAAAAAGTCACAGGGGGCCAGATCTAGGGAATACGGTGGCTGCGGCATCATTAGTGTGTTGTTTTTGGCCAAAAACTCGCGCACAAGCAACGATGTGTGAGCAGGGGCGTTATCGTGGTGCAAAAGCCAATTTTTGTTCTTCCACAAATCCGGGCGTTTCTGGCGGATTGCTTCGCGCAAATTGCGCATAACTTGCAGGTAATATTCCTTACTGACCGTTCTACCCTGTGGCAAGAACTCATGATGCACCACGCCCCTGCAATCGAAGAAAACTGTCAGCAAAACTTTCACATTCGACCGAACTTGGCGCGCTTTTTTCGGTCTTGGTTCGTGCGGCAGCTTCCATTGAGATGATTGAGCTTTGGTTTCCACGTCATAACCATAAACCCACGATTCGTCACCAGTTATGACCCTCTGGAGCAAATTTGGGTCGTCGCGGACAGAGTCCAACATCTCATTAGCAATGTTCATGCGATGCTGTTTTTGGTCGCAATTGAGCAATTTTGGTACGAATTTCGCGGCGACCCGTCTCATGCCCAAATCATTGATAAAAATCGAATGGCACGAGCCAATCGATATGTTTAGGTCCTCAGCAATTTTTCTAACGGTGATTCGACGATTGGCCAATACCATTTTCTCCACTTCATTAATTTTTTCGTCTGTTGTTGAAGTGCTCGAGCGTCCGGCACGCTCTTCGTCGTTCACATCTTCTCGGCCTTCTGAGAACATTTTGTACCACCGATAAACGTTGCTTCGGTCCAAGGTAGCTTCTCCGTATGCCACAGTCAACATTCGGAATGCATCCGCGCACTTAATTTCGTTTTTCACACAAAATTTGATACAGGTTCTTTGATCCATTTTTTTGAATAGGTAAAAATTGAAGACGATTCAAAACACGTGCAAGCAAAGCAGTTGTCAACAATTAAGTGAACATTCAAAATGGCCGAGCTTGTCGGCATAAGTGAGAGACATGAGTACCAACATAACGCCACAAAAAATCGAAATTCGAATATACGTAACCTGCGAAAATTCAGAAGTCGCGATACTTTTTGAACACACCTCGTATATATATATATGTACATATATTGTGCTGTTAGCGTGATGCGTTTCGCGCTGTTATATGTTTGATATGTTAGAGACAACCAGTATTTACGGCGAATTTCATCCCCGTGTAGCAGTGAATTTACTACTACGGATCACACCGGTTTTGTTCGCCCAAGATCGGTCAAAACAAGAGCAACTCATAAACATTTTCACCGGGAAAATGCCTAAAAGGACTGGTGATTTCCTTCGCGGCACAGACACGTTGAGCGCTTGTTGTCGCCTTTTAATTTTGAGCATTTAGTTTTTTTCATTTTGAACTTAAAATTTAATCTAGAATAATATCGAGTTAACCGATTTTATTCATTTTAAACCGGGCAAGATGGCTTAGTGGCAAAGCCATTGCTTTGCATTCGAGAGGCCTAGGTTCGAGACCCAGGCCGGCCACTCTTAAATTGGTTTGCATGGTTACCAATTTAGACAAGGTAAATGCCGAAGTAGACTAAAAATCAGCCATGACATGAAAAACGTGCACGGGCATTAGCCTTACAACTAAAAAAAGTACTCTTCATTGTTAGCCGTCCTCATCTCGGTGGATGTAGCAAGTTTCAGAGTCAAAGCTTGCTATCCTGGGGACGCTGAGTAGACTTGAGGTCTCGCGTTGTCTTGGTCTGTTTCGTATCTATCGTTTGGTCACTAGAAAGAAACTCGCGGTAGACGATTCTATGCTATCCCACCAAACAAACAGTAAAATCTTGCTCACGGGTTGGTTTCTTTAGCCTCTTCTGGAGGGGTTGACCTGGGGCGCATTAGGAGCTTCCACGCTTCACATCGTCATAAATGTCACATTTTTCGTCACAGGTGCAAGAATGGACACCGCTTGTCTAGCAAGCCAAGATCATATGTTTTCGTTTAACTTTGACACGAGCTTAACCTGGCGAACCAAGTATTATTCAGTTTTTGCTATCCTTGCCAAATACGCCCTAAATATGTTTGGCAGTTTTTGCAGCAGTAAGACTTTTTCCGGAATTCCGACCCGTAACCAAAACGTTTTGCTTCCCATTTTGACATACAGCAGAAACAATGAAATTATATCACTGTATAAACCTCTTCAGTCTTTTGCGCTCACATACATATCTGTTGTGTTATTCTCCCTTCAACCATATATTTACCGGGTGTCCGGATAATCTCGCCTAAAACTCTGGGGTGGTCAAATGGTCAAGCTCGGTGAGAAAATCATCCATTTTGCTAATAAAAAAGGGGAGCAGAAGTTTCGTATAGAAGTGAGATAAAAAATGTTCGAAACTGTGATTTTAGGTAGGCTGTTCGACATAAGTTTATAAAGTGTACGATTGTAAGAGAACGCATTACTTAATTGAGAAACCAGGCCTACCGGCGCATTCTATAATATCTTCAATAGTATAATTTTGGTAACTCTTCTTAATATCACAATAGTTCCTGCTTAGCTAAAGCCAGGTTTATTTTAGACAATGTAGATGTTTTCCGAATGTGTCGGTATGCTCGTTTTTTCCATTGAGTAATGCGTTCTCTCACAATCGTGCATTTTATTAAGTTATGTCGAATAGCCTACCTATAATCACAGCTTAGAAAATATCATTAAAGCATATTTTACTACTATACAATACATTTTCGCTTCCCCTCTTCACCGACAAAAATAATAATCTCACCGAGCTCGACCATATATATATATATATATATATATATATATATATATATATATATATATAGAGAGAGAGAGAGATAGAGAGAAAGAGAGAGAGAGCTAGGGAGATAGAGAGAGGGAGCGAGAGAGCACAGATCCTTTAATGCCTTGAACTGCGCCGTTTTGTATCTGTGCCGTGTGTGCGCTTTCTCCCGTTTCTCTGGTTCAGTGCTTCGATCTATGTATATATATAGATATATATACTGCGTCTATTAAGCATAAGGACTGATACTTTGACAAAAATACTTATTGGAAGAAATAACAATTACTATGATTTAGTCTTTAATATATGTCCGTCGTAAGATCACACGTCTAATTAGAGTAAAGAATTGAAAGCACGAGCTTTCAATTATGTGAACTAAAGATAGTCTACGGGTGCCAAAACAATCATTGTTTTTGATAAAAATGCTTTACAGTACTATATATATATATATATATATATATATATATATATATATATATATATATATATATATATATATATATGTATACCAACAGGTGTATTTTTATTCACTGCTAATGCTCAATACTTACTCCTGCTAAAGCTGGAACGTCGGCTATTGCAATTTTGTGAACTGTTCACTTCTTTAAGACTTTTACTGTAAATCATTTTCCAACCAACCACGGTCAGAATCCTCATAGTACGTGCCTCACCCGGAGATTATTTTCTAGGTAATTCAGCGCGCCAGAGAAGATTTTCCGGACTTTGCCTATAGAGCACACTAGAGGCCAGGGAACGATTTTGAACCGGCTATCCAAGCCGCGACGCTACTGCTGTTAGATCTATACTTAATGAAAGCTATGCATGTTTCTCTTTAATTTTCTATAAACGAAAAAATTAAGCTGCATCAGGAGATGTTCTTCTATCACTTGCTTAGTGCAATGTTTTAGTGATGATACAAATGCGTCTCTCAATTTTTTATAGAAAATTAGATAGTAGATAAATATATATATAGAAAATATTGTGATGATTTATTAATCATTTACAATACTTTTGCATACTCGGCAGCGCTCGCCTTAATAAAAATGGTAATAAAAAGGTGTCACGTGAGGTTAAGAATCAGCTGTCGGTGTCCTTGCTTGATATATATATATATATATATATATATTATGCATCTCCTATCTCATTTTTTATAGAAGTTTGAAAGGCGCATTTGTATTGTCACTAAAACATTGCACTAAGCAAGTGATGGAAGAACATCTCCTGATGCAGCTAAACTTTTCAGAAATTTCACAACGGGCTAAAACATGGGGTAACGTACTGGGCGCTGACAAAAAGGGTGGCAAAACCCCTATAGGCAAAATCCTGAACACTATCTTTCCAGGCCCCCTGAGGTACTCACGTAAGATGCTAGGTAATTTTAAACCTAACAAGTTTAGGTAAAAAAATGGTGCCTATATTCTATCCAACATTAGTGCGGTAGTATCCGCTAGCGCTGGCCTGAAAGCAGCCAGCAAGGCTATGTGGCAATGCGCTCTTGTGGACGTGCTTTGAAAGCAAATAAAGCCACTGCCTAGTTGCAAATATTAATGTGCATACCAACATATAGTCCTCGAAATAGTGCGATAGAGACAAGCGCTCATCAATACTACCCTCGTACATGTCAGTGATAGGCAAATAGGGCAGGCGAGGAACAGAAGAGCCGGGGAACGCCTAAGCGAGCAATGGGAGAGGAAAGTCCCGACCTTAAGACAGCCCATGGGAACTTTCTTGACGTCCGACCTGCTCCGGTTAAGCCAGATACCTATACACAGTCTCACAGAGACATGCAAATAAACACAGTTGCGTTGCACTTGTGATGCACTCCTGAGTCGTATAAAGCGCTAATTATTTAGATGCTCTCTTGGAAAAATTGCTGGTATTACGAAGGATGATTCTGTGGGTCCAAACATACCCGCAGACCCAGCTTCCCACCTTCCCGACTTCACTATCTAACCTCTATCACTATTCTCAAAAATGACTGGGAAAGATATATATATATATATATATATATATATATATATATACAATTATTGCTATCTGGTTTATATTACGATTATTATATTTAATTAATTAAGCAATTTGGAATAATCAGTATTAAGGCTTTATAAGTCATGCCAAATTGCCGTGCACAATAACCAACTAATCAACGCATATATTGTACCTAGTAATTTGTATCGAGTCTCTAAGAGCATCGGAATATACTTTGTGCCATATCTAGCAACCCACATGTTTGCCCCACGATGTATTACTACAAGGGTAACTACAGGAGAATTAAGAAAATAAACGTACTTCCTGCCCGGCATGCTGCACCGCAGACGGGAATCAGATTATACTTGTCGCTGTTAGAGCATGGACCGCATTGCTAGGCATGAACAAATATAGATGGAATACTCCTAAGCATCGAGATCAAGCTTGCGCCATTAGTGCGGGTAACCGAGCTGCCTGTGTGAGGCTAGGTTCACCCTTTCCACTGTGGTCGCTAAAGTTGAAGAAGCAGCGTGTTGACTCATCTCTCGGTAAGTGCGCGTGAGAATCTCTCCAGCAAATGCTTAGTCAGTGGACACACGGCGGGAAATAGCAATCCTAACATAAACAGCGCAAGGCTGCCTCTTCGAGATTTTCCCTGATTACCTTTGGACCGGTTTGTCAGTACTCTGATGATCTCTCTTTTTCGTCCTTTGCTACCTACTCTCAGCGCATGGCAACATATAAGCAGCGCTGTGATCGGTCAGGCCTATGCCACCTTCGCTTACTTATTTATATATATATATATATATATATATATATATATATATATATATACACAAAACGAAATGGAGAATCTAGCCGCTGACATTGGCACAAGGAGTCGCGGAGTAGATTCCGGCGCAATACATACGAGTATTGTTTCGAAGCGATTGTTCTTGGGATTCACAGATCTGGGGTAGAGATTTCACATATAATAGGTAGATCAAAAGTTTGTAGTATAAAATACAAGCAAGAGACGGACAAAGACCACGTATTCTTTGGACTTAAAATACTAGTACGGCTCATGCATGCGGTATCTCTTTCCGGAGAGATGCTTTTTGAGCTTTCCACAAAGATATCTTGTCACGGGGCCTAGCCCGGAGAATATGGGGAATGCTCGACAAATTGGAGCGTTAGTTCGCGTAATTTAGTCATAGCAAAAATATACGTGTGGGCAAGCGCCTCGTCGTGGCAAAACAGCACAGTCTACTTGTGCATCGCGGGCTGTTGTGCTAGGGAGCATTCCTTCAGTTGGTCCAAGGGTGAGTAGCGTAGCACTCCTTCTTTCATTATCGCTCCTCCTGTAGAAAGGTCACCAATTAATAGAATAACTTTTTGTTAATCCCAGAAATCAGCGGTCATCACAGCCTTTGCGGTCGAGATGTGCATTTTAATCCCGGTGATAGACTTTTCGCCGTGTAAGTATTGATTACTTCGTGGGAAAGCGGTACATGCCGGTGTCGTCGGCGGTTACGAATCGTTCGAAAAATATTCTAGTATACAAATTTTCAAATTGCTCTTTGAAGCTGGTAAATTTTTGATTTGTTGTTACCTCGTGCGGTACTACCTTGTTTCATTTTTTTTTTGTCATGCGTAAATGCTGATGCAATATTCAGTATAATACATCATAGCTAATTCATGCTAATTCATGTCTTCCGATATGTTGGCGGTCAGTCATCAAGAGCTTGTAGACACAGATTTCTCATCCGAAGCTGGTTTTGACTGTAACCAGAACGTAGTGCGTCATCGTTGGCCATACTACCTCGTTGAAATGAGGCAATAAATTTGATAATGGTACTGCATGCCGGTGCATTAGTTCCTTACACCGCATCTAATTTCCGTTGTGGGCTTGAAATGCCTAATCACAGCACGCTACTCGGTCCGCTCGATTGTCAATAGAAGGTCTGAGATGTTACCGTTACGTGACCCGCTACAAACGCAATTCGAAACCGATCCACAGGATACTTATTTATATTACTTCCGAAGAATGTATCTCTCCGGCGCTGTGGTCGGCATCAACTTTTTGAAATTGTAGACAGGCGATGCTACGGACGATCTAGTATATACATAACCAAGTTATTAGTTTGTCTATCTTGCTTTTCGTTTGCACTTATCAGATTTCAAAGAAATGTCATGGATAAGCAAATGGAGAATTTTATAGTGCATTAGACCATACGACATTGCAAACGTCTGACATCTTCTCTAAAAGCCAAGGACAAATTTGCAGACAGCGCAAAGATGACGAAACAGAGCTGCATCGACGATCACTTCCGCTTTATTTCCAAACAGACGCTTCGTAGTTATTACAAGTCTTTGAAATCATGCGTCAGTTATGAATGCTCTTTGGCTGAAGCCTTATATGCAATATCGCCTTGGCAGCGAGGAAGGGTCCAATTAAGCGCTACCTTGCATACTTAATTGCTTAAGCAATAGAAGTGGCATTTGAACTTATTCGTGTACGTAATTCTCTAAAACTCTAACTCTTATTTTCACCCAAAGTTTGGTGATAATTTAACCTATAAGTGGACACGGTCTCGGAACACAGTCGGTTGAACTTACGAAATCCTTCGAGGGAATGTGCGGCCAAGACGTGAGACGCTAAAATTATTCACAAACGTACAATTTTCAGCAGAAGTGATGATGAACGCGGTGACGCTCACGGGAGCCATAGACGTATCACGGCTTCTCACCACGTTCGGCTGGGACTTCGAACTTTAATTCAGGACCACATAACTAACATAGCAACGGTGACCGCCGGCTGTGACGACATTCTTATTTCCACGACGAAGTCTAGTTGTGTATCTTTTGCGTTGCTGCCTGACTCTTTCTGCCTGCTTTTTTCTATTTCTTCCCTTCTTCCTGCACTATGCACCCGCTTGCACGGCGTTCTCTCGCAGCACCTTTTGCATCAACAGAGGATACTACCACATCTGGACGCGGCGTTCTCAATCGTGAGCCACGCGAAACGAGATGGGAGCCTTTTTCACAGGCTTTTCTGACAATCCTTCGCTCTCTCGAGCTGTGTGGATGAAAACAGACAAGGGACACGATGGTGAAGCACACACAGGGGCACACCTACCTTCTTCAATCTTCACACTCACTTTCGCTGTCTCCGTCTCTCTTTTCTTTATTTCTTGCTCTTCTATTGTCCGCCCTCTGTGCCTTGTCCACCCATTGCGCAGGCCTAGAAACTACGAAGCCCCCCCTTTCTTCTCTTCCTCCCTCCCTCCCGCCCTCCCTCCGTTTCTTCCTTGCTTCGTCTTTATTTCGCTACCTACCGAAGATGGGTGATAACAGAAGAAGACGACACCAGAATGCTGTAATTAGAAAACGACACGCCCACCCGCCGACAAGTATACGCCGGACACGACAGACCTCGCTGCTGCTGCTGCCAACTCGACATCTAGCAGCAGTAGAGAAACCCAGTAGAGAGAGAAAAAAGTCAGATACTACCTAAATGGGGGCCCCCCAACGTGCATGCGCAGATACGCACGGTTGGACACGCACAGGTCCGGACGTCTGGCTGGATGTCAATGGCGGTGCGTGCCAATGGCCACCGGCCGACTCGAGCTGTGGTACACACAGCATTGCAGCGACGTTTGCAATTTGGCTCTGTGTCTGCAGCAATGTCATCATCGTTCGTTGGTTATCGTGGCGTGTTGGCGGTTTGGTCTGTCATTCAGTCGTCGTCGTCGTGTCTTGTCTTCTCTTGTCGCCAAGAACAAGAGAAGGTGGTGGTCGCTGGCCGGGCTGAGCCGGGCCATGCCTGGAGGACAGCCCTGTCCCTAGTGGAGGTCCTGAGTTTGCCGAGAAAAGTGGCCACTTTTCGAGTCTTTTCTTGCCGGCTTCTTTCTTCCTCTTCTTCTTCTTGTAAGGCATCATTAAGCCGAAGCCGCCGAAGATGCGGATTGGGCCTGGAACCTCTACTGCAGTAGGATTGAACGCACGGTCGGTCGGTGGGATGGACAACCAGCCCTATCTCCTACGTTGCCGCCTCGCTTTATTCATCTGACGGCTGTTTGACCATGTTGATTGTCACCTTCTCAATCGGCACCACCGTACCAGCCGCTGCTGCCTCAGATCGCGTCACTATACGGAAACAAGAGACTCGGAGGAAAATAGGAGGAGAAACACGTACACATTTCTATGTACATGGACATAGTTGGTTGATTAAACAACGCCAGTTTCAGTAGGTAGACAGCACATAAGACATGACATTGCAGTGCTGTAGAGGATGTGTCCTTGCCTAGGTCAGTCAGACGACGTTAACAGTGAATAAGAGATAACTGATCGAATGCCGGGCTTGATCTGTGTTAGGATATTATAAGGCCGCAGCAGGTAAACGTGCGGGATAATAGACAGGAATAGAGCTGAGTGAAGGAGAACGGCAGACACGCCTCCTCCACGACTTCGAAGTAATGACAAAGTAGTACCGAGGGGGTGGCGAGAAAGAGCCGGGTTTAGTGGGTTTAGTAGAGCCCTACACTAATCACGCAGGCTGCTAGTAATGCATGTGCATCATGCAGCCCTGAAATCTTCCATAGAACTGCGAACGAGTAATCTAATAAGGCAGTCGTTTTCGTCACTGCTGACGGAACAGGATGGTGGAATGGGCTCACAACTCGGACACTAAAAACCGCAACTTCGTTCCTAGCGTGACACATACCTACTCCAAAGCGGTTTTCCTTACGATTTGTAAACTTAAGCTAAAGTCGTTCTGAATACAAATAGGTAAAGCCAATTCGTCTTCCCCGGATCATCATCATCTAGACCGTCGCCGCATTCGTTAGACGATTCACTAACACCCTCGATTAAGTACACACTTGACTCGACATCGATCCATCACGTTTATCGGCACATGACAACACACACCCCTTTGCTGCACGAGAAAACTAGCATAACAAAGCAAACATTTCTCTTGACGCTGCGCCTCCCAAATAATAACAACAATTGCCACAGACTACCAGTACGTACACCGTGAGGTGAGCAACTAAACACGACCAAAAGCATTCACGTCCAACAATAAATATTAGCAAACGGCTGTCGCGCCGACACAACGCTGGCCCTTAGCAGCTTGCTACGATGCTGCTGCTGTTGTTGTTATGATAGCTCTTTGTGCTGTTGTTGTTGTTATCATTGTTGTGGCTGTTGTTGTTCTGAACGTTGTTAGTGCTGTTGGTACGTGGAATTATTGCTGGTCTATTTGTTAATGCCGTTGTTGTGATTGTGATTTCTGTTGCTGTTGTTGTTGGTGTTGTTGCTACGGTAATATTGCTAGTCTATTTGTTCATGCTGTTGATGTCATCGTTGTTGTTGTTGTTGTTGTTGCTGTTGTTGTTGCTATTATTACTACTACTGCAGTTACACAGCTGCAACTAAAATTGTCGCTGCGCTGCAGACGACAGCACACCGGCCCGGAATGGACAATGCTTGAACGCTCGTTGGCCATGCTGGCTACTGACAGATGGTATTAGCCGGGTCGGCTGAAGTCGGATGGGGGCCGGAGGAGGGCGGGCCATACTGTGGGACGTTTCCGCGCGCGTTGAGCAACGAACGGATTTTTTTCCGCTTCGACGAAAGCTGTCGCCGGGCTGCTCTTTTCTACCTAGCTCTTTTCCTCCTTCTTTTCCCTCTGGCTTGTCCACGCAGGAAAAGGAGAGAAGGAAAGAAAGAAAGAAAGAGAGAGCGAGAGAAAGAGAAAGCGCGCAGAGCAATACGCGCTCGGTTCACTCTCCTAAGTGTTATTCCAGCCACGTCGCGCACCTAATTTATGCCCCAGCAAAATATGTGCTGCCCGATCGCCAGGATGCGCCTGTCGACCGGATGAGCTGAGAAGGGGGGTTAGAATGGATGGCGTGTTCAGTTACTTCTTTTTACTACTTCTACGACTCGGCAAAGTGTGCGACGGGAGTAGTGGCTGTCGCCTACGGCCGCTGTATGTGGAATTTATATGAGAGCTGCAAGAGAGAATGCTTGAACACAGCAGCAATTCCATCAAGAGGAAACATGTGTAAACTCTTATGGATGTCTGTACAAAATATACGTATATGTATATGTGTATGTATATACATACGCACAATCGTATATATATATATATATATATATATATATATATATATATATATATATATATATATATGTAGCCGTATTTTTCTCGTGTTGTTTAAACTGCTTTTGCCCACGCACAGCACTTACTAAAAATTGCAGATTAGTTATCATAAAAAAGCATTAAACATTTGGCCGTAAAATCCTCTCTAAGTATGGCGGTATTTCGGTCAACTTTGGCTGAGGTTGTCGCCTGCCCGAATTTGGTTTATTAAGCGATTTTGTTTTCTTTCCATTTTTGGCAAAAGCTTTTTACGTGACAGCAGTGATTTGGGCCTTAAGACTAAGCGATCTTAATGCTTTGGCAAACTATCTCTGATTGATCTCACCTTGCGGGCTCGGCGCCTGCAAACCTACGGCTAAAACTGCATCCCGTCGGTACCCCTACGCAATTTTGGCAGAACAGCTGTGGCCGTTATTTCAAGGTTCGCCTAGGGGCGTTTACAAGATCCACTTGTCCTTGGTTTTTGTAACTGATTCGAGATTACTATACTCCAACTCTTCTTCCCTACCTCTAGCCAAACCGTAGCGTTTCCGTATATGCATGTATACACACTAAGTAGAGCAGTGCTTTTAAGTACCATCTCCAATGAAAAGTAATTTGCATACCCAGAGGGAGGCAGCAATACCCTGTGAGCCTTTGTCCGTCACGTTTCGTTTGCCTGACTAGCGGCAACACCACTATCAATGAAAGCTCACCACCAATAAGTAGCCGTAGTTTCTTCGCCCCGTCTCTTTCCGTTGGCGTTTGTGGCCAACGGAAAGTTTTTAGCTTGTACGCGATTGGCCTAAAAGGCTCTCTCCTTTTCCTCCTGTTTGCTTTGATTCTAGTACTGACTCACCAGAACTGCTCTGCCAGTACCACCAGCACCAAAGTATGCACGCCAATGTATTCTGTTTCGAAGAGGCTGCCTTGCAGCTAAACTCCTTCTACTACTGCTCAGCGCTGCTTTTATACTAAGGCAATTCATGGACTTTGGAACATTAGATTCGCTCACCAGCGGCTGGTTGGTTTGCTGGCTGGTCCGTTCTTTCGTTCGTTCGTTGTTTTGTATCAAACTCCTCGATCCCTACCGCCAACCTGTCTCCCCTCCCCTGTATCATTTTCCCCTTGCAGGATTCCAGCAGGAGCGACTTCAGACCCGAAGAGGAGCAAGTGGCAAAAGAGGCCAAGGGAGCAGATGGAGACGTCCCCGCCACCGCCGCCGATGCCAGCCGTTGTCACAACTTAGGCTGCCCCTCTTCTTCATTCAAACACTCGCCTTCTTTCTCAAGAGCCTTTTGTTAGAACCACGTCCAGAGTACGAAGTTTCTTGTTCTATTCTTCTATGCTGTCCGCATTTCGCCTCCTCTCTCTGTGCCGTTCGCTCTCGTGTATGTTCTTTCCTCATTTTCCTTCTATCTCTCTCTCGCCTTGTCTGCTGGGCGGCTTGCCACGGATAGAACCTCGTCGACTGGATGACCCGGTTGCCTACTGCCTGTACAGAAAGCCAGTCAGTCCATGAGTCAGTCAGTCAGTCAGCCAAACAGATAGACAGATAGATAGATAAAACACACAGACAGAGAGAGGAAGAGAAATACAGAGAGCCACAGACAGTCGAGATGAAATGAGGGAAGGAGGGAGGAAGTAGGGAAAATGCGTGGGAGGAGAAAGAGCAATGCATGCAAGAGAGCATGCATAAACACAGCTGTGAATACAGCAGTCAACGAGTTGTTCGGACAAACGACGTACGACCCAGCTGTGCAGACTTGCAGAAGGGGAAGCTGACGCGGCGCGCTTAGACACGATGCGAACGAACGAACATACATGTGGTACGCGCGCGCTATACCACCGCATATACGCATGTTGTGAATGCGTGTCGGTGTACTGCTGGTGTGTACGATGAGCGTCGTGCGTATGCGTCTGTGTTTGTCCAGTGTACGAGTGGTCAGAGGCGTATAGGCTCGGGGGAGATGGGGTTGGGGGCAAGAACCAGGCAGAGCCGATGAAGACCACCGATCCAATCGGCAAAGCAGTTTACAGCCTCTTCGCCTCAGCAGCTTCGTCGGTAATGGGGGTGGTGGTGGTGCTGGCTGTAGTAGCAGCAGTAAGACTAGAGGCAGGAGAAGCTTTCATAGAAAGCCTGGACCCCTGATCAAAGAATGCCTTTTTTTATGTTTTCTGCTTCCCCCCCCCCCCCCCCTTCAAGGCGAAGAAGAATAGCGGAGAGGTTTGCGTGCCAAAGGCCTAAGTACGCACGTAAGTAAGTGAATGAAGTGTCTCGTGCCTTTTATTTGAATGACCAACTTACTGCTGTTTTTGTTGTATTTTTATTGCTATTGTTGTTATTGTTGTTGTCGTTGTTTATGTTGGTGTTGTTGCTGCTGTTTTTGTTGTATTTTTATTGCTATTGTTGTTATTGTTGTTGTTAATGTTGGTGTTGTTGCTGCTGTTGTTGTTGTTGAAATGACAGTGGATTAAACTGAAAACAGTATTCTGCTAACTATGATTTTTTCTGGTCTCACTGTCTCTCTGTTGTTTGTGGCTTTTAGTGCAGTTTTGGGTTCGGTTGTTTGCTTTTTCGATTGCATAGATTCGACGCAGCTTTGAGAAAGCTCAATCGCAATATTCCCATCGGTGAGATACCGAAGTCCCATACTGAGCGTCTCGGTTGGCTGCCGTTTCTCTCTGTCCTTGAGCCACAGTGCTATGCAGTAACTACTAATGCTAGGTCTTTTGAATAACATATGTTACGCCGGTAAGAAGATGCAACATGGTTGTTTAGAACAGAATTCGCCAGAAACGAAGCTATTTTATTAGCCTTCATGCCGAATACCTCAAAATCATAACTCTAAAACCGTTCACAACGCTCTAAACTAACTCGTTCAGGCAAATGCGCCTGGAGATAATTTTAGTACTAACTCTACAGTGATCTGTGGTGGCGGAGTAATTATGTTTTTTTCCATGGCGGTTATGTCGAGATTAAATGCATGCATGAATTGCCTCCTCGATCAGACAAATCACTCTAGCTCATTTGTGCATGTACTCAATCCCCTCGACATACCCGCCGGAAAACCTTGATTACTCCGCAACCACGGCTTGCATTGCCATAGATGTGTCTCATGAAATGCGCATTTGCCTGAATGTGTTAGTTTTGAGCGCTGCGATTGGCCGTAGGGTTGTCATTTTGATCATATCAAACGTGAATGCCAATAAAATAACTTAATTTTTGCGAATTTTCTTCTAAACGACCATGTCGCTTCTGACCGGCGTTATATGTCTTTAAGAGAAGCCGACACTTTTTTCCACAAACAAGACGATGCGCTTCGTTTCTGTATAGGAGGACTGGTTACTGGGACACCCTGGATAATGCATTTGTTGTACCCTGTATACACCCTGTATAATGCATCTCGTGATGACAGGCCGGGCTCGGGAAATTACGAATTACTCACGTTAGCGGACTGCCTCTAGGCGGAACGCGGTGATCCAAGCAGAACACAGTGTTGTGGTGACGAAAAGTGAACTCACAGACTGGAGTGCAGTGTTGCGCGGATAAGTGTTACGAGTTGAGCGGCTTTTACGGTCCGGTTACGACCACGAACAGTTAAGACAGCAAAACTTCAAGCTGCCGGCAATTTTGTACCGTACGTAATTGCCAGGAGCCTACAATTAGTACAGCTATTTCAGGAGCTCTGCCACAGTTCAAGCGGTTTCGTACGAAAAATTAGATGCGGAGCTCATTCGTTTGGATCGTTTCGAAAGCCCTCTAAATTTAAATCAGTATACTGGAAATAAGGAAGACGAAGCTCTACTAGCCTACTATCTTACGCCAGGGGCGCTTGGTGTAAACTAACGGACCGTATTTTCCCGTAAGAGCCGATCGACAAAAACATCGACGACAGTCTATTACGACAACTAGGCTCATCTATCTATCTATCAATCTATCACGAGGAATGTCTGAGTAGGTGAAGATGAGGAAATGTAACGACTTGCGGCAACATCAAAGTAAATCGCTTTCGGAGTTCAGCCGTCGACAACGCTGGAGCGCTGAGCGACTCGACCAGAGAATGGCTTAACCCTAACCTGTTAGACACGATCAACGAAGCTGTGAAAGGATGTGGGTCGTTGAACAGCCGTAAGCAATCATTAAAAATACACAAGGCCGAATTCAAATCTCGAAGCGTTCGCGTGGGTTCCAGTGGACGCACCACTGGAAGAATGCCACAATCGAAGACGGGCCACATTTTTTTTAATTTGCTGGGCAAATGCTTACAAATGCGACAACGCAGTATACACGGCAAGCGACTGAAAGCATAACAAATTAAGTCCCGTAATTATGGGATCGTTAGATACTTACAGGACGTCTGCCAGAAGCTTACGAGCAATGCAGCTAAAGCAAGTGATACGAGCAAGAAGATCCAAAAATCAACGTATTCAGATACGGTGAAGCACTCAACAAGCCTGATCAACTCAGTGCAAACAATTATGGTTTCATCCCGCTGACAATGGCAGTAGATTGAAACTGTGGGGCTACAGTCATACCTCTGGGCCGATTCGTTCACTGCAAACCCAAAGTTTCGTTACGATCAAGCAGACATTGTTAGTAGACTGAACATGGAAAGGGGATGGTCATTCATGGGCGTGTTAAAATGAGGGCTATGCTGGGAGAACACTGCTCCGTCTATACGTGGTGCAGGACCCTCATTTTGTATGCTGTTCGGCCAAGATTGGAAGCAAGCGGGCTCGAACAAATCACCGATTATCATGGAGCCGACAAACAGGCCACGAGCGTGGAGCTTTTAGCACAATTTCCGAAGATGACGGCATTAGGAATAGGCATATTGCCCAACCACCCACCCCTCCAGTAGTACAGTTTAAAGGTGAGCCAAAACTAGTATGTTTCAGACTACAACCGTTTACCACTACCTCGCGCTTCTTGGAGGCATCGAGAAGAAGCTACGAGAAGCGCTAGACAAAGGCATGATCAAGATGATCAACAAAGTGAATTGTTGGCTATGTGTTTATATCGCCTCACCATAGAAACACACAGTCCGCCTTTAAGATCTACTATTACGCCTCAGTGACAATGATTTGTGTGAAGCGTGAAGAAAAGCTCGCAAGTACACCGTACAGTTAAATACGGTGGCTTTCGCAACTATGCGCAAGCGAAGTAGAAAATGATAGAGCGATTCACAATCTGCCAAAGCCGAAGATCGTTTTAGAACTCACGTTTTGAAATTTGATGCACTTCTATGGCTTGCTCGTTAGGAGGAGTATCGACTGAGCGTCGCGCACAGCGTTGCCGCACTGAGGCTGCTAAAAGCGAATGTCTCTCGTTCGAGTGTCGTGCCGAAAAGCTCGTATACAATACTTACAATGTATGAATTGAAACTGCCAGTGGTGCGAGCAACACCAAAAACTCATCTTGTTGGCATTTCGGCCATTCGATCTCGGCAATTTGATCCTCTATCCTCTACCGGATGAAATGAAGCGGTCGATGATAGCGTCGGCCATCCGGGAATATTGATTCACACCAAGCGGAGATATACGCAGCTAGGCAGCGAGGCGCTGTTCATTAAGGAACGTGTGACCACGCATGTTTCGACAATAGTCGGTTTTGGCCGTCGGCTCTTTTTGGTGATTTCAATTCAAAGTCACGACTGTATATCGCTTCCCGCTGTCGGCAAAACTGCTGATGCTGCTGCTAACATCAGCGCGCTTACAACAAACACCACGCTCTATATGCATGCAAAAAAATGAATTCGTTCGTTTATGTACGATATCGAAAACCGACGTACAAACGACAACGTTGACGCAAACTCACTGTCCAGATGTCCAGCGTATATTTCGAGTCGACGTAGTCACTACCACGTCGATCACAAATATACGCCGATCAGATACCAACCAACCACAAGCTCGTATACAGAGGCTAACTATAGAGGATCGCGGACCAGCGACAGTGCCATTTGGTACGAAAGAACCACGTGTGACCGTTTTGATCGATTTTCATGCTGGACATTTCAGATTGGCCAGAGTTGTAGCACTGCGGCCGCAGGTGTCGGCGCCCAGGGATCGACGAGGGCTTTGATAAAGCAGCCAGGCGTTGCTCGGTCTTTATGGATACAGCTAACAACACAACGAGCACCAATACACATGGGGTCTGCAAGTCTGCCTAGAGCCCATGGCAAAGTGCATATGGCAACTACGCTGGCCCGATTCAGGGCTTGTTCTGGTATTTCTGAGTAGCGGATGCATTCTTTGGAAGTGAAAGAGTGAATAGAAGTTGTTAGCGTAAAATCAACTACAAGTCGTATGACTATGAGTAAACGTGATGGGTTATTCATCCGATGTGGCTATCCTGAATTCGTTCAAGTTCTGCAGCAGAGCGAAATTAAACATAGGTAATCGGTACCACCCTATAAACCAACAACTAGCGGGCACGCCGAGGGAGTGATCCAACTAGAGTGATTTGATGGTGAAATGATGAATGAACTATTCACGAAGAGTCTGGCAAATATTAAATAGCCACACGTGAAGCCTATTGAGTTTAATGAGCTCCTTCTTTGCTTACGCAACCAGACGTCTGGATCTGTAGGCACGATCCTTGGTGATCTGTTACTACAGCGCTTTCTGCGAGATCGACTCGCTCGGCTGGCGGACTCACAGGCAGTCGAAACAACTCGCAGTACTGCGGTAGACTTTTCTGTCAGCGTAGAGGAGGAGAGAGTGGGTGCACGATCTCACCAGAGTCAACAACGGTAGAGAACTGGATGTGTTAAGAAGGTGACAGGAAGGCGACATCTACATGTCCGCGCGCTTTTAACGCTGGTTCGCTGCTTAGTACGAGTCCAGTTTAAACAACACCATAATGTCCAGTCCAGACGAACCAGTGCCAGTAACGAAAGGCGTACGGATTACAGCAACAGAATTGGTAGTTGCTCAGAGCGACTCACAGGGCAGTAGCAGCGTTCACGAACCAAGTACATGTACGATACAACATACAACTACTACAACGATTCGCGAAAGCACTACTCAGAAAAGCCAGCAACGTCAGCCAAGTGGAAGGAGGAGTCACAATCAACACCAGCGAGTGGATCCTGTAAACCGCGAGTAGATCAATGCACAATTAAGCGGATATACATCTCAATGAACGACATATTTACATCAGGATTAAATATAGCGAAAATGCAAAAATCCAATGTGATAAATACCACGCCGCGATATGTCCGGCGGTTCGGTCCATAGCAGAGCTAGCAAAACCCTATTCGATTGATGGTTTTGACGAGACACTCTAATGTAACATAAACACACTCGCCCAGCCCTGGTGTTAATAAAGCTAATGATAGCAAAAATGCTATTACGATTACAAACCTTACAGACAGACAGCTTAGCTGTTAGAGAGGGTGGCTGTTGTGTTTTCGCAGAGCTATGACAGGCGGGCTGGGCTCGAAACGAAGTTTCAAGTTGCCCACGGTAGCGAACTGCCGCTGGACGGAGCGCCGGTGATAATATAAAGCTATATACACTTGCTGTACATACGCCAGCATGCATAGGTGTACATAGGCTAACGCATATAAGATGTTTTTGTGGTACTACATCGTGCAAACACTGATACCACTCACTGATGAATGTCGTGGGCAGTATACAGGGAAGTATGCAACCCTGAGCTATATGCTGTGTAGCAGCGAGCGGGACACAACATGGCAGGACGGATAGCAATCGGTTTAGATAGTAGTTTTAGATTCGATAGTATAGCCCAGGAAGTAGAACAGTATATGTTTATCCTTACGCTCAGCGTTCCGATAAAGAAAACCGAGAACAACGAGTGGTGGCGAGAAAGAGAACGGTAGTAACAGTGAGTTGGCTGAAGGTAAATTTCCTAGGCAAGTGAAATAAAGTGTGCGCTTGCGGCATCGACACAACCCCGAACGAATCAATCCTATGAGCAACACGGCGTCTTACAAACAACAAAAGTAGGATTGGATTCGTCATTGCGGTGGCAGTACAGCCAATATAGCTGTGTCAATCCAACAAGATGAGGCGGCTGGTTAAATCCCGTAGAACAACATGAGAAAGCCCAAGGGCACAGTAGCCACCGTCATCGCCCAACAATCGGAAAAAACAAATTCTAGCACAGTCAGTTCGGGCACAGGGGACGCGACGAAATAGGGAAAAATAAAAACGCTTGTACGACTGGGTGCTGCATGCCCCTAAACTCAGCAAAAGTTTCGACAAACATATGTATATATATATATATATATATATATATATATATATATATATATATATATATATATATTTATGTATTTATATATTGACTGTTGGCTTGGTAAATGTATGTGCACAGAGTACCCTTTTATATCAGGGTCGCATAACGCTAGGTATCCTCGTGTATATACCTACTTCAAACGTCCTCGAATAGTTGGTCGCAGTGAGACAATCCACAATCTAAGTGCATTGCACGACATTGTGGTCGTAATGTTGTTTTTAATTTTACCCTAAAAAAACAATAACAAACGATCGAATGTCAAAATAAAGAACCCATCATCAACGCCACCTGACTTGGATGCCGGTTGCCAGCAAGAATGCTCGGGTCAACTTAGTCGGGTTGACGTAAATACCTAAACAACACGAGGCATTTGTTGCAGGAATTGTTGTTGTCGTTGTTGTTGTTATCGGTGGTCCCTCTTCGACGAGCTTTGACAAAGAAGCTCACCAGTAACTGTTTGCATTGTGTGTCGGTCGTTTTCCGGTGGTTCTTCGGTAACTACTTTGTCATCGGACAGGTATTGTTGTCGTAATAGTTCGGACAACTCTCGACCGAGAGAGGCCGTTTTCGGAGAACTCTGGCTCTCTGTTGCTTTGAATCAGATAGAGAGTCAGATATACGAAGGGAAAGAGATAAAAGGACGCATGAAAGCAACAGGACAAAGGAAGCAGATTGAAAGGGCAGTAAGCTAAAAGCAGCTCGAATCAATTAGGATCCCATATCCCCGATCATCCGGCCATCCTTTGTACGTCGACCTATACAGAATATTCCAGTTTCTACAGCATCTTCTCTTGCCTTCTTTTCTTTTTCCCTAGCAGCACTATGAGATAGAAAAATACATTTGCTTCCCTTGATTGGCCGAGCCATTGACAAGTTACTGGCAAGCGTGGCAAGTCAGAGTTGCGTAGTCTTGACAAACTTCTCTAGAAATTTCGCCAGCGTCTCTCTCTTTGGTGTCATCTTAGCATTGACAGATTGTAGTACATATTTGCGGGGAAAGATTTGCTCCTTCATAAAACTGATGCGAGTAAATAATATATATATATATATATATATATATATATATATATATTTACTTATGCCATAATTTTAGTTAGCTCATAACCGGGTGTAAACAATTGTCCCCCAGCAAACGTGATATATATATATATATGGGCTGTTCACAGCTACTGTGTTGACGTGCTTTTTGCGCTCCGCAAAATTGTGGTTTTATTGGTGGTTTCGCAGCGTTTACATAGTGAAGTTGCACTGCGACGAAGGGAGCACAGTTCTTGGAACTTTCTGGTTATCTTCGGCAGTTTTTCACTGCATTGGAAAACACAATTTCGTGCCGCCTTGGAAACACAATCACCACCCACAGTACCTGCCAAATACAGTTCAGTCGCCGAATTGCCCGTCAATGCTCGGCCTCGGCGCCGTAGTAGTGCGGAGTTTGCGGAGGGAACCACCGTGTATAAGATCGCGTGTTCAGATCCCGAAGTTGTTGTTTTCTTTTCAATAAAAAAGGAGAAACACGCATAAGGTTACTACAGATACAACCAATAGCGGTCAAAATGACAAATGCAACACGAGACGATCTCACAGATAAGGCCACCGGGCAAGCCCCGACACAGAACGTGGTTTATTTGCGAAACTCCATTACAAATGCTTAAGTTTCCGAACAAATATGAGATTTTATAAAAAAAAGAGTGAATTTACACAGTCACATGGTCATATATACATGTTTGCACAATAAACCGGTGATCCAGCTCCTCAGTGTGATTCAGCAATTGTAGCAAGTAAATACGCTCGACACAACAGTATTGCTGACCTTTTGTATGGAGGCTCCTATACCTCATGAATCAATTACTATCTCCGCAGCTGTTTACTTCGCAACGCCTGCCAATACTCTCATCGCTCTGTTATATCAGAGCCGGAAGCAAAATACTTTTTTTAATTCCCGCACAAATATACTCACAGAGGAGAGAGATCTTATGCGTCCTGGTAGCGCGCTCCAAATATGCGGTAGCCGACACAGTAGAGAATGAGACCTAAGTTTATTTTTGGTCCTCGGTACCTCAAATACTGTCGTCTACTCTCGCAGCCGCCTTCTCCGCCTAGGTACCAAAGGAAATACTACATGTAACCATGAATTGCATCAGGTGCGTGCAACCTTTTGTACATGGAACTGGTGTACAGTGTGTGGCCTGCTCGTACAATTTTCACGTGCAGTGCCTATCAACCGCCAGGCAGACTCTCGACATGCAAAATCTTGATGGGTACAGATGTGCCCTCTGCCATGTCAGTGACCCACTGGGCGGCAACATTTTGCCTCGGGTTCACTCGCCGCTCGAAAGTTCGAATGCTCGCGGACGTACTCGCAATGATGTTTCAAACGAACATCCTTATCGAAAGAGAGCTGGTTGACCTGTGCAGGAGAGTCCACGACCAGCCGCAGTCTCAGGTCGAGATGCAGACGACGCCCGCCGCCAATGGCGTAAGCGCGACTGGGCCTTCACAGAGGATACAGAAGAGAGCTTTACGAGCATCGGCGATTCTTCAATAAAAAGCTTCGAGGTCTATTTCGAGTTGCACATGCAGGTGCCCAATATTCCACAGTTCACAGTGATGAATCTACGATACAAAACAGGGTTAGAAATGATACATGAGGCCATGAATAGATTGAAGAATATCTAGGAAGGGAATTTTATAGTCCTGGCGATAATCCGCACAGGGATGGGACCCCTACAATCGATTAATTCGTTTACACAGGCACTGGAAAAGACATGGCGGACAATTGATTGGCCTTGTAATTACTGGATTTAGCATGTACTAGTTTATTTAACACTAAAAGTAAGATACAGAGATAGGAGCACGGAGACAAGAGTACGCCAATGCGCCAGGGGCACAAGTTAACTATGGAGCTTTGCGCGTTGCATCCCAATCACCTGTTGGAAATGTCGCAAAATCTGCTCTCCGACAGGTTGACACAAGAGGTTTGCTTGTGTAGATTTAGGCGTACACTGAGGAGAAGTCGATCACCCGAGTGGTTTGACTCATATTGCTATCGTGTGAGAGCTTATGTTAGTTAAGCCCTCATCCTCTTCTGTAGAATTTGTCTTGGAGTTTACTTAAGTGTTAAGCTAACGCTAAGCGACCCATCTTTCTCGGCGCACATATATCCGCCAATTGTAGCAGCATCGTCGCTATGACCTCAATTCCGGTTCGACAGAAACTTCTGGTGAAGACAACTTTAATAAGTGGCCTCGTTGGCATCATATGGTATTACATTAAATTGGGAACATCTATCTGCTCAACAGCTTAGTGTTCTCGACACGGCATCGTTTCTTAAGAAAGTTTTAGACTAGAAACGCACAAAACAGGCTAAGTTCCGATTACCTCGTCACTGCGAGAGTTTCCGAGGCACTCTGAGCAGAAAATGAGAGTGCCAGAAGCGTTCTACAAAACACTGGCAATGCTGGACAATATATGGATGGAACCGCTCTTCAAGCAGCGTCAGGTTCTAACTCGCTTCCCCGTCCATGAATTCCATCACAAACTGTGCCATCTGGGTTCCAAACCCATTCCGATGAATGTCGCTGCACATTTTGCGGTCTCATCTGCACCCAGTATCATCACGAAATATGTCGATCAGTGCCAGCTATCTGAGTTTTAGGTCGGTGACATTTTCCGTGAATGTTTTCGTGAAGGTTCCGTGAACAAACCTCAAATTTGAAATTGAAAAAATTATGTATGCTCAAGATCGGAAACAGATGCCGCTTTTAAGACTTAATGAACACGTGTAATGTAATGGTATTAACAATGCTGAAAGGTAATAACAAATAAAAAAAGAATATATACATATTAGTGCAGAACAGACTCCGCTGTTCTGCTATATATATATATATATATATATATATAAAGGGAGAGAGAAAAAAAAAAATATATATATATATATATATAAAAAGAGAGAGAGAGAGAATAAATAAATATATATATATATATATATATATATATGTATATATAAAGATTTGCTTCTGCACTTTTTCGTTTTGCTTCCTTGGCAGCAAAAAGCACCCGCGTTCCTTCCCTTTGTTCGATCTCTAAAACGTTTTGCGTTCTTTTTCTTCTCTGAACTGGCGCCAGTGTGCTCTTATTATTACTGCTCCGGTGCTGTATTGGAGACTGACAACCATTGCAACAGGGACACCGACGGACATATACACCGGCAAACACAATACATTGATCCACATGTTGAAGCTCACTTTTGCCTTCGTGTGCTCTCTCTCTCTCGAGAGACAAACACGCGGCCAGCACAAGAAGTTATGGCAATGACGTGCGTCAAGGTCGCCCGACAAGGACGCCCGACATCTTTGGTCTCGGCCATTTACCGAAACTTGCTTCCCGAACTGCAACGCAGAACAGGTAGACGACACGAAGCTGAGTCTGACGCCAACACAGACGACGACGTTTTTGGCAAGTCCCGATTGGCCAGCTGACTTCCCGCTGACTGCCCGCAGGCGTACCAGAACCAGCTATCAAACGCCCGGGGGAGTAACAATACCTACCCTCGTTCCTTCCCATACTCTTTCGTTCTTGAGTTGTCTTTGTCTCTCGATATGTATCTCTTTCTCTCTGTTTCTCTCTCTCTCTACGACGACGACGACGACGCCCACAGCATCAACGACGTCAAACGACAACAATAACGAGAGATTGCTTCTCTTCGAGAGATTTCCTAAAACGGATTTACGCGATCTGCGACCGACTCCCCCTCCACGTGTTTACGACGAGCTACGCGCTAGTCGGCATTCGCTCCTTAAAGCGTCACGGCCCTGAAGTGAAGAGTGAGTACAAATGAGGTCCCAGATATCGCTCTAATTATGTGGTGGCAGTCTGTTACCTAACTAACTGTATCGCGTTTCAAGCGCTAGCTAGATTCGATTACTTGCGCACGGCTCAGTTCGGGATGAGACGGAGGACGAGAAGAAGACAAGACCCTTATTAGGTTTAAATGAATGAATGCTCTTTCATAACCACATTTTATAATCCGCGGCCAAATCATATAAGGCTCAAAGCGGTCTTTGTGTGATTACCCATTTGGAGATCCAGTTATATAAAATAGAGAGTAGATTAAGGTTCCGTATAAGTAGACGCTTTTGTAGAGAACTTTAAACATTCTATATCGCAACGCTGCCACACATTCTTCCATCAATGTGTCTATATAATGCTGATGACATAATTTGACATGTCGGTACAATAAGCTATCCTAGTAGTATTCATAATTTTGTTTTCAATCCAAATACCTTTTTGTTGATTATTACATATAAATTATGTATTGTCATATAGCTGTTTATTTAGTCAGCGGCGGAGCAATATATGCAATACACTGCATTGTTATGTAATGCGCAAATTAAATTTCGTTTTCCATAGCTTGCAGCTGTAAACGCAAGCAAATATTCCGTACGTTTATTCCTATATAAACGCATAGAGAAACAGAGAGACGTTTGCTTGAAGTCAAACAGCATTTTTAACGTCAAATGGGCATTTTTACGACAAGACAGCAGAGCCATATATACTACACCTCTTTGACGGTCGTCTTGCACAGACATTTGCAGCATGGATAACGATGCCGCGAGGCAAAGTAGGTGCCGTCCAACCCCCTGGAATAACTTACTGTGAGAGTGTCAAGAATAAAAGTCGAATGCCACAGCAGATAACCCTTTTCATTAAACAATTTCGAGTTTTTTAGGCATGCTGCAAAATATTCCAGAAAAAAAAAAGCTGCAGAACATGTTAAACGTACACACGGAATGCACTCTTCATAATTATAAGTCATGTCATTTTTAAACAGATACCTCTTATGCTGCTGAATTTAGGATAAGTTTAAACTAAAGATACAAAGTAAATTAGCAGGATGATGTGCCTCTATGTCATGTAGTGGTTTCATGTCAAATCCAACGCGACACATAATGGTTATCTTAGGAGCTGAATCTTAGGCGGAATGTCTTCAGGATGTAGCTGTGCTGGCCTGGACAGCTAACGCGCCGCTGAAGCAAACAGAGGTGTTGCCATGCGTCTACCAGAAGTGTGCTCGGGTAGATATTTTTTCTCTTTCCTTGATTTTGAATCTAGTTATTCATAAATAAGTTCATCAACAAACGAATATATCAACTATGCTCTGATGCCCATTTCAAGTATTTTTAAACGTATATATATATATATATATATATATATATATATATATATATATATAAATATATATATATGACAAGAAATGTAACTTTGCATTAACCTGCGACTACTCTTCTTGACTGTGTGGCGCGTTGATGCACAGAGAACCATATGCAACGATTTTTGGAAAAATCTGTTGTTAAAAAGCATAGCAATAGACACTTCGATTGTGTAGTCAACGGTGACGCACTTCGCTTTTTGACGCCCGATCAATTGATTTGATGAAAAACTACATCTTGGTGACTCCGAAAGCCGTCGTGTGCACTAAGGGGCACATGAGCAATTTTTTTTCCTGGCGCATGGCCAATTGGATATATCGAAATATCACAAGTGTCACAACTACATTCTTCATCTACTATTCTTCATTTGCAATAAAGTGTTTTTCATTATATATATATATATATTTTTTTTGTTTTGTTTTTATTTTTATGTTAATGCTTGTGTACGGTTTTTTTCATGTCATGGCTGATTTTTAATCCACTCCGGCATTTACCTTACATTACATTACACCTGGAAACCATGCAAACCAATTTAAGAGTGGCCGGTCTGGGTCTCAAACCCAGACCTCCCGAATGCAAGTCAAAGGCTTTGCCACTAAGCCATCCTGCTCGGTGCATAAATTTGTACATATATATATATATATATATATATATATATATATATATATATATATATATATATATATATATAGACGTGTGTCATTACGAGAAGCTCAATCGGAGATCCACAGGCCGAAAGTAGAAGCAGCAGTGTGACCAGATAGAAGATAGCTATCTTATAATTCCAAGTAGTCCGCCTGTGGATCGTAGTGACAGTGCGTTAGTGCAATGAATGGCGGCGGGAAGCGACGCAGATAAGGAAAACACAGAGAAAATTCAATATCTGTTGTAGCGGCAGCTGTAGCACTGTAGTATTTGCTGTTGCGGTTGTTGTTCATTCGTGTTGTTGCTGTTGTTGTCCTGGCTTTTGTTGTTACTGTTATTGTTGTTGTTGTTGTGGTAGTTGTAGTAGTAGTAGTAGTAGTAACAGCAGCGACCGATGTGGACACCACTGCTGCCTACCTACGACCGGCTCCGGCCGAGTTGACGCTCTCAGTCGACCAGCGGAGAGAGAACAGTGCCGTCGGTGGCCAGAAATCTTCATCTCAAGTCCTCCTCGTTCGCGATCTCAAGAGCACAAGCTCTCCTAGCCGAACTGATCACTGAGCACAGCTAGCTACATACAGCCAGTATGTCATACCTCAATGAAGACCCGCGGCGGGTCTTCATTGAGGTATGACAGTTCGTTTGCGGCTGCTGGTGGTGCCGCAACAAGTACTGGTACCGTGGCAGCTTTCTCCCCCCCGCCTCCCCTCTACCCCCCCTCTCTGTGCTTCGTTCCTTTCTCTTTGTGTAAACGAGCGTCTATGTATGATCGTCGTGCTACCTCAGCACCCCCGCACTACCCCTCTCTGAGTATGGAAGTGTCTGTCTGTCGTCTGGGAGGGCGTGCCCGGCGATGTGCAAGGAGCGAGTTGAACCGTCACATTCACCATACGGCGACGACCACTCAATGTTTGGTTAGGGATGAAGTCCTCGGCCTTTGCTTCGTTTCTTTCAGTCTCTCTCGCCTCGCTGAAACGTACGCTCCTAGTTCGCCGTTGGTAGACTGACGCACAGAAGACAATCGAGCTGCTCGACGCCTCTACGTATTCCTACCCCTAGTCCATATACATTACTTAAGTAATGTATATTGCGCATGATAATGATGCAAATATTGCTGCTACAGTGACGCCAACCAGTACAGCAATAGGTGGTGCTAAACCTAAAATGCAAAAACTTGTTTAAATGTTGTTTTTAACTCTAGATCATTCTTCGTTTCATATATGCGTGGTATCCTCGTAAGGCATATTTTTAATGCGTCAGCTTTTTGCACATCGTTGCACATCGTATGAATGACAGCTGGTCGATGAATCGTTTTCGTGCTTGCTTACTATGGAAATTCTTATCGGTATTGTTGTTGCTTTTGTTGTTGTTGTTGCTGCTGCTGCTGCTGTTGCTGTAGTTGTTTTTGCAATATTACCCCTAGCAAAAGTAACATAAATCTATGAAAAGAATCCCGCGGTTTTCTGTTTTTTTTTCTTAGCCAATGATAGAACCAAAAAACCTGCAGAAAAGCTGGGGCAGAAGTACATCAATGGCAGTATCAGGAGCTATATCAGCAACAGCAGCAGCACTTGTAATAACAGTTGACTTCAGTGAAGGACTAGCGCCTTTTTTTGTTGTTGTTGTTGTTGTTCTCCTCTGTTCTCCTCTGTTGCGTGAACAATGACCAAAGGACAACGGGGAGCAACGCCGAGAGGTCTCTTCGGAGGGTAGCAGAGGAGGGCACGGCTGAGGTCGACGAAGACGGCTTCATCTTGGGCTGGACAAAAGGCACCGTAGACCCCCATAGCAACAGCAGCGGCAGTCGTTGCAGCAGAGGCAACAGTAAGTGCGGTAACGTTTTCAAGTGGCAAGCTGGTTGTTTCGACCTGGCATCGTTCGACGGGGCACTTGGCGGCCAAGACGACGGCCAACCAAAGTGCTCTTGATCGGCCGGTTGGACTTGTGTTCCTCTTTTTGCTCCATACCAGTCCGGCTCAACTTCCACGCCGCACAGCCGGCATAGCTGCTGGGTGTAGCTAGCGCCCGTCGATTCATATCGTTAGTCGACGGCAAAATATTGTACGTAGATGAAGCTACTCAAGTGCTATTGTTATTGCTGCTGTTGCTGTTGTTGTTAACGCTGCCAATAAGACAAAAACAACTGACTTGCTCAAATGTTTGCACACGGTTATTCGTGTCTGTATGTTTATACACAAATACACACGGTGGATCGTGGTTCACGTGAAACAGGCGAGTAGAATGATCTGTCGCGCGACGACAACCTTGCCTTCGTCATATTTTGGGGGGGGGGTTAGTGATATTTTATGTATTTTCTGTTGGATCGATTTTTGCTCCTATTGGATACGGTTGCTATTGTCTTGCTATTACATTCCTCCGCTAAAGTAAAGTTTTTGGGCTGATCCTCAGACAATATTTAACGTCCGTGGGACTGCTTTTTGCATTGCTTTATTGACGGACCACCATAAATACAAATATGCAACGGTGGGGCTCGAACTCGCCCACCTATATGTCTGGACCGGTCGCGAGACGCAGACGAATGCACCACGCCACCGGGCTCGACTACATTCCTCTGCTAGAGAAAGCCCTGTAACGCGGGAGACGCGAAAGAAAGGAACGCAATGACGATCGGCGCAATTGGACGGACATTAGCCCATTACGATCGTCTATAATGTGGTTGTCAGAGCATTATATATATATATATATATATATATATAGATACCTCTACAAAAGAATGACGAAAGATGACAAATAATTGACAACAGTTGGTACTGAGCACGGAAAACACGGTTGAACGGTGGTTCATATATATATATATATATATATATATATATATACGTATATATACATATATATATACATATATATAACACGTAAAACCTTACAATTTTCAACAAAACTACGGACTCTCGGTGATTATAGGAAGGTGTACGCCTCCGTAGAGCAAAAGTGCTTCCTTACCTGCTAAATGGTGGTGAGCTAACCAACAAATGTTTTAATAATGAGACCTCCTTTACTATGACAACAAAACGGCGTGTTTGGGAACTCAGGGACCCAGGAACAATCATGGCGGTAATGATGGCCGCCTAGAAGTTATTTGGGCCAAGGGAACAAGTCTGTTACGGTTTCGGCTGTTATCCCACATGGAACATTTTTTGTTGCCAATCGGTACTAGAGGCTGTAAAAACCCTTGGATACGAGTCTGCTTTGTCCATTGCCTACACACTTTTCAACAGAAGTCTGCGCCTTCTCATAGGGCAAAACACTTAGTTTTAATAATGTCAAGATTCTTGGGGTTGTCTAATGTTAACCTGGAGGATATAGGTATGAGGCAATGTGTTACTGTGAAAAGGATTTTAGACTTAAATATACTAATTACAGTCCTAAGTTACATTTATTGCTTCAATGGGCCTTGCAAAACACAGTTTGAATGTCAGCGTTACTCCCAAGTATCTGAAGTTGTTAACCAATTCTAGTTAATGCTCATTATGTTATACTATATTCGCCTAGAGCATAAGCTCCTCATTTGCTAAAAAAATCACTTTTGTTTTTGACACGTTGATGTTTAGCTTATCTTCGCAACATCATCGTGCAGAGTCATTCACGAAAATTTGGAGATGCTGTCTCGATTTTCCAAAAATAACTAAGTCTTATGAGTAAAACACGTGAGAAAAAAATATCCTAGGTATCTGTTGCAGAAGTTCCAATGAACTTTATTTGAATTAATTAAAATATCGGGCTTTGTATGGAGTATTATTTTGTTTCATCCATATATATATGTATATATATAATGTTCGCTTGGTATGTGACCTAAATACACATGTCACCATTTATATCAGGAGAGCTTAGAGCGGCAGCATATATGCTACCTACGCATCCATATAATATCAATGTGTACTTTAATCACACACGCAGCCGAGGAAATTCCCTGGGACCTTAAGGCATCCGAAAGACAGCGCCTTTGGGATATTGGCACACCCACAGAGAGCGACAAAGAAAAAGAAAGAAAGCCACTATAGAGGACTGGCAAGCCGAGTGGAGTGTTGTTTCTTTTGGTGCCCCCGGAAATAGTCTAAGCAAACTGCTTCCAAACATACGGGCATGGATAGCAAGGCCGGGAGGGGACCTAATCTTCTCTTTTTCTCTCCTTCTCTGTTCTCACGGGACATGGCAATTTCCAGTCATACCTTTACCGAATCGAGAAGGCCCCATCAGAAACATGCCATTTTTGCAACCAAGCCGTGGAGGACACCTCACAACACACACTCCTCAAGTGCCAGGCATGGGAGGAGGTCAGAACCATGGCAACTAGACAGATTCGCGAGAGATGGTCCATAGCGGGACTCACCCATCCCGAAGTACAGGATCCTCTGCGAAATGGTATAAAAGAGTTTATGGAATACATCCTGTATTCGACCCAAAATTGGAAGCGGAAGTAGCGCAGAAGGTGCTAAAAACAAAGCACAAAAGATGCAAGAAGAGACAGAATCTTTTTGAGGCCGGTACAGCTAAAGAAAGCGCAACTTTGAATCAAACGGGTTTGCAAGGGCTGGGACAAAGTGCGCTTGACAGGTGGAAGAACCCGTAAGTGACCCCGGTCAATTGACGCGATAGGGCACTCGTCAATCTCCTGGAGACCCATAGCATTGTTATATGGAGATCTGGGCCATCAGAGAGTGAAGTGTAAAGGGGAAGGCGCGCTTACTGGGCATGGGTCTCAGCGGCGTAACATCCATCAGCTGGGGTCCAGTTCCACACAGCTCGAGAGAGAAAGCAATATTTCTTACTCGTAGCGGTAGTGTGTAACTGCATTTGACCCTCCCCCACAAAAATATAAATATACATTAATACCCACTGAGTATTTGCTTATCATTGGGGCAACCTCTTCTTTGTAATATCGACCAGGTAATTACATAGGAATAACATTTGGTCCTAAAGCTAGGGCTATCGACAGCTCTATATTTCTGCTCCTACCCAAGGCTGAACATCCTTTACCAATATGTTGGACTGACTCATTTCCTAGTCCACATGCTCGACATTCTGTGCTTTGATCCTACCTATATTTAGCTCTTTGCATCCTTGTATCCAACATCCCTGCCCTGCCATCTGCCAATAGCCCACTCGTCCATCAATTATTGTACCCATTCTACCCCGGCCCTTATCCGCTTTTCCTTTCTATATAAACCTGCCAAACCCGATCTGGAACCTATCGCCAATTTGCCTGTATATGACTTGGTTATCCTCAATTTTACCTTTATCTACGATACCCTCGCTGTTGACTATTGTACCCAAGCTCCCTAGTTGCGAACTCTACTCTACGATCCCACTTCGTTTTAATCCTAAAATTGCACTCTTTGTTTCATCTCAAACGCCATGCCCAGTACCTGCGCTGGTTCCCCACATGCACTGAATATATATATATATATATATATATATATATATATAGTTTATTTAAATACACCTATTATTATTAGACGACATTAGTCTATACGTGTTGTAACAGCAGTCTTTCGTTCGTTCAAAGTCACACACACAGAGACACAAATACACACGCAAACACCGCCAACGTCGTCATCATAATCATTGTTTCCGATAGCCTATGTTGTGATGATGTTCTTGGCCAATCGACGAGATCGACGAACGGAACCCCGTCATGACTTTG
This sequence comes from Dermanyssus gallinae, assembly GCA_003439945.1. NCBI lineage: Eukaryota > Metazoa > Arthropoda > Arachnida > Mesostigmata > Dermanyssidae > Dermanyssus > Dermanyssus gallinae. The sequence continues at coordinate 375,115 of QVRM01007095.1, read as the reverse complement.
GTGTGTACGTAGCCGGAAGAAGGTCAGACAGACAGACAGACGGACAAAAGGCAGGGAAACAGAGACAGAAGACAATAGCGAACGGGGATCGATGCAGCACCGAGTGAGATGAGCTGCCGCTGCTGCTGCTGTCGTTGTCGTCATCGATACAGAGAGAGAGAGAGGCTCGGTCCCCTCAGACGCTGTAGCTGGCCGGAGGGACAGCGGAGGGGCCAGGGGTTCAGTCGCTGCCGCCGCCGCCACATCAACTGCTGTTGTCGGCCTCCTCCTCCAGCAGGCGGGGGCGTTTGTCTGGCAATCGAACAACATACGCACACGCCTTAATAGACGACTCTGGCGACACCCACTTCGTAATGGCGTGTTCAGAGCCGTAGGTAGATGGCTAGTCTAAGTAAACTTGGCCGGTCGACGGCGAAGAGGAAGAACAAGAACAAGAACGACTACTACCTGGCAACGCTACCTGGCAAAACGATGGGATCGGTTATTAGTATATACACGGTTACACACATATAATGTATATGTATATATACACACACAAATAGGGACACCCTGTATATGTATGTGTATATATATATATATATATATATATATATATAAGGCGAGCACTGCCGAGTGTGTAAACGTATTGTAAATGATTAATAAATCATCACAATATTTTCTATATATATATATATATATATATATATATACATATATTATAGAGGTAACTGGTACAATGCACTATGTACACCGGACGTCGTTGTTAAAGCCACGGTAGTGTGGGACTCGCACCCACTAAAATCCAGTCGTTCTCTTCCCTTTGTCGGGGGGGTGGCCCCGGTACTATCTTCTCGAGATTACATTATATATATATTTATATATATATATATATAAATACAGTCTGCAAAAAAGGATAGAGCTACCCAATTTTGCCACATTACACGCATTTATTATAACCAATTGTGTAAAGGCTACAGTGACACATGCTTATAGAGTAACAGCGGAGATTTCCGTCGACATTTAGGGTTTTGGATTACATTAAAGCACGAGATCTCCACATTTGGCACAGCTACGCCGCGAAGAAGTTTTGCATCCACTAGATGAACATGCGTGTCTTAGCGAGTGAACTGAGCGGAATGACGACATTTGGATACGACGGACTCGCTCATAGTTCTCGCAGTTTCTTCTATTTGCAATTCCTCAAGTTAAATGGGATACAAAAAAGTAGTTAAATATCCACCGAGTCAAGGCTTAACTGCAAGCACAAATTTTATGATGACGGGCACATCGAAGCGTCGTATCTCCTCTTCATGTGAGAATCTGATTTTAGGTCTAATACCGACTCACGTTTCGTCGACTCCAGAACGAGATACGCGCTGAATACTTGATAAGCAGATAGATGTATGCATTTAGTTGAAGCCAAGAATAGCTACAGCCGTGGCAATTGCTTCCACAGCTAGTAGCCAACTTCCACTTCTAGAAAATGAATCACACATTCAGCAGAAAGCCAACTCTACAATCTCACGACACGAGGTCATATATGTTTTAAAGTAGAAATCTTTAGTTGTCACCTGTATTAGCACGCACTGGTCGCTGGTTGTGATTGTGTGCCAAATCAGTTAAGCCGTGGTCATTTCAGCTAAACTAAGATCACCAACTTAGAAACTATACAGCTCGCAAACTAAACAAAATGGCATCAGTTTGGCGTGGCCCGAACACGACAGCTTGTCAGTTCTGGCTGTGGTGTTATTTCTTGAGGGATACAGTACCCTTTGACTATTTTTGCTTGAATGGAGAACTACTTGAGCTTGTCAGCTCTCATGTATATCTTGGCCTCACGTTGACGGCAACAGGGATGTCCTTCTTCACTCACAGGAAAGGGTACAAACGGCCATAACGATTCATTAACCTCAGACAAGTATGAAAATATGTGCTAGGCTTCTAAAGAGCGGCGCAACGCCTCCTCGTGTACTCCATGGGAAACATTTTATTATTTAGAAAGGATATTTTAAAAATTCTCAGCGAACTGACGTAGAGTAAGAGCAAGCTTAAACAGACATCTCCTTCTTCACAGCAACCAGAAAATATTATTGTTACATTATATATATATATATATATATATATATGAAAGCGGATCGGTAAATTTTATTGTTTTGAATTTTGCTAGGCCAACTTCACCAAGGTATTCCAGTTTGTTGTTGCTATCAATCATCAGCTTGAGACAGGCTAAATTTCTCGTCAATCGGAGGCGGCGTTTATTGTTTGAGTTTGGTTCAAAGAGGCATCGAGTTTTGGCGATATTTAAAGAAGCGGAAATAAAAGACCAACGAATCTGCATCAGTTTTGTGTCTTATTGTAGATATTTTAAGGATTAGTTGTAAGCTACTTTGTGTCTAGTTAGAAGTTTTGACGATACTTTATCGCCAGAAGGCTGGCAGCAAAGGAACGTCCGTTAGGAAATGTCCAAGTCAAGCCTTAAGGTAGCAGCAAAAATCCCTGTATTGCTTTAGAGAGCACTTACAAGAAACGAGTCATGAGTACATGCTTACGACATCCGGACCTGTCAATCGGAAAAAATCACACAGAGCAAATCTAACACAAACGTTCTTTTGACCGTTTTTTTTTCGATTACAACGGAATCATCATCCACGATTTTTTGGCACCTGGCCCTACGGCCAATAAGTAATAATACTACCACAAAATTATAAGAGGAGTGCGCGAGACGTCCGACACAAGAGACCCGAACAATAGACAAACAACTCGCGGATTCTTCATTGCGACAATGAACCGGCGTACACGTCGTTCCCGATTTCGGATTATTTGGTGAAAAATCCATCTCTATAATTCCGTAACATCCTTGTCCGTCCAACCAGGCTCCATGCGGCTTTTCCTGTTTCCAAGGATAACATTATTTTAAGGGACAACATTTTGTGTTCATAAAAGGGAAAAATTGCAGAAGCAACTCAACTCCGAACGAAAGACACGTTTTGGGCGTAGTCGCTTTAGATGCATTCGCCCCTTGCTTGGCGCCTTGCATGCTTCTAAACTTCTTGAGCGTTTTCAGGTTTCCCTCTTGTTCTAGTATCCTTGCCAAGCTTTGCTTGCAGCTCCCTTCTGTCAGGTTGTTTAGCCAAGCTGGCCGGGGCATGAGGGTCTGCTGATGGAGTGACTTCGCCCACGTCAAATTCTATACAGTAGTGATCGCTAAGGTTTTACAGGTCCTCAAATCGATGTGCGACTCAGTTCCCCCGCGGTGGAAGGTAGGGTTGTTTCTTTTATTACGATCGACAAGGTTCATCGGATCCTTTTTTGTTTCCCCCGGATGTCACAGCTACGTAGGCGTTGTGCTTAAGGGCCGCACATTCAAGGAGCTTTTTAACGCCTCTTGCCTTACCTTGACTAGTCATGTAACCCCATATTGCTCCTACTACGCGTATCTTTTCAGCATTTTTTAGGAGTTTGTTGGCTCGTTCAGTTACCTTTTTGATAAGCTCCAAGTGTTCTTAATGTCCGAAGTTCTTTGGCAACCGAATCGCCACCAGGGCTTGTGCACTAGTGCATCTGTTGTTCTGTAAAGCCACATTTTTTCAGACAACAGAGTTAGCCGAGTTCTTGTTGTTCGTGCTAAGAGAAGAACATTCGTTCAATGTGTTTGTTTGGAGCTAAGACACGTTCCTGTCCTTACACACTTTTTTTTATCAGTATTTGTTGTTTTGCAGTCTTTGATAAGATCATATATAACCTTTCTCCTACCGTGCGTACATAGCATATAGCAATGCTTGGAAGCAGTGACCTGCAGGACACCAAAATTTAGCAACTTGGCCCGGTCACTTCCGTACTACTTGCAAATGTCCCACAATAAACGCGTACCCGAGTCTCTAAAAAGTGTTTCGTGCCAGTCAGCCAGCATTAGTGTTCAGCGATCAAGCCAACAACAAGATAAATGCATAGCACGCCATATTAAAAGAGATCCGTCTAGGTTAATAGTTTGTGGCTCATCAACTAAATACGACCCAATCAAACATGTGCAGAGTCTAGCGACAGTGACAAGCCACCGACAGCTGCTCCCACAAAAGGCCACGTTCAGGCTGGGCTCAAGCTACAACTGATCAGAACGGCCGCTTCCCTTTAAAGAGTGTTTTGCGAAATTGCTGCTGATTAACTGCTGTCTTGTTCCCCTAGCAGCTCTGTAGTGCTGTGGGAATTATTGTCAGTCAGGCGCAGACAGTAAGGCGGCGACTGCCTAACATAACGTGAACGTTAGGCCCTACAGTCCCGCTGTCCGCCCACAGATCAGCACAGCTCACCGGCGATGAGCACAATGCCAGTTTACGCAAGACCATGAACGTTTCGTTTCGACCAACGGACCGAAGAGACGTTGACTAATAGTAGGCCGTTCTATTCCCGGATGGGACCAGCATGTCCCTATATGGCGAAAATAAACGAAAACGTGTACCGGCGACAACGACGACGAGAACGGTTTGCGCAATGTTGCATTGTGGAGCGTGATACTTACGTCGGCGGTTTAGTTAAGCTGTAGGGTGCATTTTCCTTAGGCAGAGCAACCGAACTCGAGGTGAACGGTGGTGCGCGCATGGATAAAATAAAGTTTAAGAGCTTAAATGTACGTAGATTAAATTCTGACACTCTCTATCGTGATTCATGCACTAGGCTGTAGGTAACACTTTCTTTCATGCAGGAAAGTGCTAGACTGCACAACACTACACTAGTTCAAAGGTTCATGGTAGACATAAATAGCCCAATGTGGTGGTCAGCGTATTCTTTCAATCTAACTATCATAGAGCACATGTGGAATGAACTAAAACTACTTTTTAGCATCACTCCTAGGATTCAGAAGTTATATGCGCGACTAGTGGCATCATGCTATCCAATTAGTTTCACATTACCTTGCTTAAAAAAACTATGCAGCTAAATACACCTGCCTTAGGGAGAAAATTATTTTAATTTGCAACATGGCTATTTATCGCCATATTCCTCTTAAATGTTTTAAACAACAAAACACGCAAGACATTTTAACGCAGCGTTGGTCTACTCACGCTAATTTCTCTAATTAGCGTGGTTATTTCACATATGGCGTTACGATACTAAATATGAAGCGCGCCTAAAGTCAGATATGATGGGTAACTTGCTTTTATTTTCATGGAAGTGTATATACATAACAGCAAGCATAACATGCATAACATAATAGCACACATTTTATTACAAGCATGCGCTCTTATTATTTAATTTGCGTAGACAAACGTTTCTGTATTCGGATAAAATACTTGCCTTAGAATAGCCATCCAAAAACAAATGCAATCTGTCATACAAAATAAAAATAAAAAAAGTGCCCGTTATCCGTTGGTTGGGCTCCCACGATCGATGCCCACCCACGCTCCAATTTGCCGTGTTCTCGAGTACGGCAAGTGCCTATTATCCACGACTACTCTTGCCCTTATTCTCGGATAGAGTCGCTTCAGTGGACCGCTATGTACGTGTGTTTGAACTACTCGTACAAACTTACCGTATCGTGCAACCGGAAGAGGGAGGTGTTTCGATCACTTTCCGAGTACTCTTTCAGCTCACGCGCACAGGCTCGCTAGTTTGCTCGTCGAAATGATGCGTTTGAACGGGGCGAGTGAGCCCCACTCGAGGTGAGCCCACTATAATTAATTAGGCTGTGTGGGGGGCAATTCAAAACAGCAAAAACACGAAGTATACCCTATCAACTTCATGTATCGTCGTCGTGTCGAGGTCGTCTTTCTGGGGATGGAGGCTCGCGTATGCAATGAGCTTATCGTCTTCATCGTCATCATCGCCATCATCTGTGTCGAGAGCACATAATTCGATGTGACTGCAGATGTGGTTGCGGCTTGCGTGACAAAAAAAACGCACCGTAGTAGCGGTAGGGACAGTAATGACACCCGCACTAGCGTCCTCAATGTACGGGGGAACGGTATAGTCGACCCACGACGACGAGGCAAGACGAGTAGGCAAGAGGCCGAAGGTACGCGCTTTGAGGAGTGCAGGGGCGACACGCAACCACCCCCGACTCTCGTTGGGGGTGGACGGCGGGCGGAGGGGGTCGCGGGTTCGAACCAATATTACTGCTAGCTGTTACGACGGCACCAGCGTAGATGTCGTCACCATGGCTTTTGTGGTCGTTGCGTACCCAAACGCCTGAGTACCTGAGTGTGCCTCGTGCTCACGACCAGGCCAGCACGACCGCCAAGCCGAGGTGGAAACGACGCCTTATCTCCTTTATATTTGGTGTCATATACGCAACGCACCGACGGACTGGCAAGTGATCTAATCTAATCTACTAGCACGACTTCCCCTAAACTTCTACTACGACTTTACTACTACTGCTACTGCTGCTGCTGTTGCTGCGGATTTTGCACGCGGCAAAGCGAGATCGCGAAAGTGTCGGGCCGGCGGGAAATTTCGATCGACCTCAAGCAATAATTGGGGCGAAGTTTGCCAATGCAGTGGTGGTAGCGGCGGTGGCGGCCACGGTGACGGAAGTGAGGTAGCGCATTTCAACAACATGGCGGATTGCTGATCTTCCTAACGTCAGAGAGCAAGATAGAGAGAGAGCGATCGAAAGATCTAAAGAGATAGGTAGAGAGAATATGCAAGAGAGCGAATTAAATAAAGGAAGAAAGGGAGAAAGATATAGGAGGGAAAGGACCCCCTGCTGTGTGGGGAACTCTATTTTGCAGTGCCCGTTCTACACTACAACGGGGTTTATGCGGCGCTGAGGGATCGAGCGGTGGAGAAACGCTTCCCGAAGGAACCAGACGCCAAGCGCAATTTCTCTAATGACGCATTTTTTGCCCCTCGGACTAACTTTGACGTGAATATGAGTTGATCTCTCTCTCTCTATATATATATATATATATATATATAAAAGTCCGAAAACTTAAGCATTTGTAATGCAGTTTCGCAAATGAACCACGTTCTGAATCTGAATATATATACATATATGTATATATATATACTAAAGGAATCACACTGACGGGTAATAAGGCATCTTTAGCGTCGTAGACGAAGAAACCAAGTTCGATCGCTGCGAGTCTCTATAGGAAATTCGATAAAAACTGCCAACGAAGGTTTCAAGGCGGTGTCACCAGAGTCTTCTGTTCTCAACTCAACTGATCCCAACGAGGCCTTCGAGTCATACAATGGTAAGCTCCGGCAATTGCTTCCCGTTGCGACAGCGAGGGGCTTTGAAAAAGGTAAACCGCTCACTTTTGTTCACTAATAATTTGGTTAATTTGAGACATGCTGTCGATCGCGCTCGCCGCCAGTGGGTTAGCACACGGTCCGCAGATGACAAAGAGGCGTTTCAGAGATTGCAGGTGTTGTACAAAGTAGAACTGAAAGTGGCTAGGGATATCTACTGCGAACAACAGTTTGCCGCTGTACGTAACCGCCCTGCCAAGCTCTGGAGTTTCCTTAATGAAATCTGCGGCCGTAGCAAAAAGTCTGGAGCGGTGCCGAGTCGACTACTAGTCGAAAGGAGGGAACTGGAGGAGGTCCAGGACCACCAACGCACTGAATGATTTCTTCTCATCTATCGGTAAAAAACTACATCCTTGCTCTCTCCTCAAGAGCCGATTGACAGTTTTCTCTCAAACCTATGGAGCTCCGAGCCCAACTCATTTTCCTTTAGTGCTATTAGTTAGCTACAGCTCAGGAACAGCGAATCGCTGCTAAAGACGTAAAGACAGACTTACTCGATAGCAATGGAAACGTGCCAGGTAAATTCCACTCTAAATTCATTGACATCTTAGCGGCTCCTCTAGTTGCCGTATTCAATATTTCAATTAAAACGGGCGTGTTACCGGAACGCCTTAAGACATCTTCGGTAACTCCGCTGTATAAAGGTAAAGGCGGGAGGCACCAATCTAGTAACAATCGCATGATATCCTTAGTGTCTTTCGTCTCAAAAGTATTTTGCTTGAAAAAAGCTTGCTAAACAACAGCTGGAAAGCCAGTTAAACGACTTAAATTTCTTTTCTAAAAATCAATTCGGTTTTAGGGAGGCACGGTCAACTGAGCTGGCATTGGGACATATATGGTGGGAGATCATTAAAGCTGCGGAGGATGGAAAAATGTGCCTTGGTGCATTTCTTGACGTAGCCAAAGCGTTCGACTGCCTCGACCACTCTATGTTTTTTAGGATGCTCCTGCAACTAATCTGCGCACCAGCAGTAACATTTTGGTTTAAATCGTATCTTAGTGGACGGAGGCAATTTATGTCGGTGGGAGCTCTAAGGTCTGCGACGGGAATTGTATCCACTGGCACACCCCAGGGGTCGTTTCTTGGACCTTTTATCTTCATCACCTACATGAATTTCGTCCTGCGGGGCATCGAGAGGTACGTAGATTGCCGCCCAATCGTTTATGCAGACGACACCACTCCTTTGTTCCGTGTCTCACCCTCCCAATTTTTCAATAATAGGTATAATCTTCAGCACGTTGAAACCGGTATTGAAAAGGCCATGTCTTCATTTTAAAGATTTGGTCTTGTCGTTAACTCGACGAAGACGACACTCGTTCTTTACCACACCCCACAACGGGCATTGAGACAGAAGTTTAAAAGTGGTAATATCTCCCTCCAAATAGGCGACTCGGCAATCCCTCTCAGCTCAGGGGCAAAATGTCTTGGCATTGTGCTACACGAGCATATGAAATGGGACAGTCAAGTGTCAGGGTCTGCTACGCCGTGGTGGCCTCACTCGTGCGTTTGAGGACAGCCAAGGCTTCGCGGGATTTGGTACGTGTCTACAAAGCGCTTATGGAACCAATTCTAACTTACGGAATGTGGGGCGCCACGTATTCCACGACCCTAGACAAGCTAAGAGTCGTTCAGAATGACGCGGTTAAAGCCCTTATAGGTCTTCCTCGTCGCGCGAGTGTGACTCCATGGTACACCAGGCTCAGGCTTCTCAAGCTTGATCAGCTGACACGTTTAAAGTTAGCCGTGCTAGCCTATAAGGTGCAAAACAATGGAATCCCTCCAGATTGTGTTTTTGACTTCGTCCTTACCCCAGTACGGTCGCAGCGCTACAGGAACCAACTCAGAGTGCCAGGGTTTAGACTCACTCTACTTCGGCACTCACTGGCCTACATGCTGCCCACGGTCTGGAACGAGCTGCCATTGGCGCTTCGAAATGCAAGCCGGGCCGCTGTTTTTAAACGACATCCTCTCTTACTGCTGAAGATCGAAGAAACAAGTTACTCCGGGTAAATTGTTTTAAATTTATTTTACTAGATAAGTATTAAACATGTATTAGGTTGGTTCTAAAGTTTTAAACTTGTATTGTGTTAATTATACTCAATTTTGCTGTTGCTTTATCGCGTATACACTTCTGGTTTGTGCATACACTTGTAAACATCTGTTGTGTTACTTATTCTCAATTGTATTGCTTTATTGCGTACAGACTTTTAATCGGTACAAAAACTCGTATATTATGTATATTTTGAATGAAAGGTGACAGATTGACAACTTGTTGGGCACGTCAATAAACCTGATTGATTGATTAAAAGGAAAAAACTAGCGGCTTCGCTCGTCTAGTCTGACGTATTGATACATATATGCATATCTAGTTTTCGATGTTTACTACCACAGACGTGTCTCGCTACAGCCGCAGCGCGTTGCCTCACAGTAATTTATACATGCACTTAATCTGGACATCCCGCCGAAAAATCGTAATTACTCCGCAACCACAGCTCGCGTGCCATACATTTGCTACCAACATGATCGTCACGAAATGCGCATTTGCCCGAATATGTTTGTTTTGAGCGCTGCGAGTGGTCGTAGGGTAATTATCTTGAGGAATTTGGCTTGAAGACTAATAAACTACTTATTTTTTTGCGAATTCTCTTCTAAGCGACTATGTCGCATCTTCTTACCGTCCTTATATAATCTTCAGAGGAAGCAGAATTTTCTCACGAAGACGACGGTGTGCTTAGTTTCTCGCGACAACACATTTTATGCTCCTATGTCGGACAAAAACACCAGTGTCACAAATTGTAGTAATTTTACTCTCAGTCCGAAACAAGACTTCATCCGAAACAACAGAGCAAACATGTTGCTTTAATGAGCTCTAGAATTCTTTATATCCACTATGAAACATTTTTGTTGCACCCTGTATATATATATATATATATATATATATATAGAGAGAGAGAGAGAGAGAGAGAGAGAGAATATCTATCGAAGAAAAGTGGACGGGAGCTCTACCCATTATTACTTTGTTCGCCGCTTGAGCATTTTTTGGCCTGCCACATGCAGGTCTCTGGGCATTATCAGCTCAGCGACGCTCAGTCTTCGGCGGTCGATGGGCATACCGGTTGAGAATGCTGCTATGGCCAACAACAAATCTACGCCAGGGTCCTATGTATGTTACCGCTCGCTGCTCACAGATGATCGGCTGTCATTAGCAGCAGAAAAATTGGGTAGGCGTTCCACTACTGTCTATAGAGGAACACGAATATGAAACGAATATGTATTTAGCCGCTGCCCCGTATGTTATGTCGCCGGCTCACTGAATTGAACGACTCAATACTAAGCGCAGATTGTAGTCACACACAGTTAGTGATTTATTGTACTAACTTCGACTGTGTTTACAATGTGTCGCAATGTTCTACGACATACGGCATTCGATGCCTAGCCAAATGCAGACTTGGCCGATGCCTTTTCAATTTTCCATCTAACAGTAATGTTTTTCGTAGTTATGGATTTTCAGCATTTATTCGTAACGGGCTACAATTACGAACATTTCACATCATGTTCATTGAATAGTTTACCGTTATACTACGCTCATGTTTACACAGCCATGATGAGAGAGTCACCCTAGCAAATTTGACTTTATTATATTTCAGTTTTATATTAAAGTCCAGTAAACCAGGCGTTAACGAATATAAAGGCGCATGCGAGAGGTCTTTGTTGTCTTTTAAAGCTTTTGCGCCGAACAAAAATTCGACATTCGTTTAGAGACTTAGAGCAAAATCACGCCCTCAGAGCGTGTTCTTCGCCACGTTTAACGGCGATTTCCAAATCTGTGGTAACTGGTTACTGCGGTCTACTGCAGCTTGAGCCGCCGATAACAACTGCCAACCAACAAGTAGGTTTTTCACACCTGCGGCAGAAGCTCCTCAGCTTCTACCCTCTACCTGTATACCCTAATAGCAGTTACTTCAAGACCAATGGAGAGATTCGAGGCATAATTAAAAACCTCAGTGAACTTGGTTTTTGGGCTGGTCAAACACCACTGGATGGCATAATGTAATCTCGATCTTTGGTAAAATGCATGCTTTCTCACACTGCATTTAGAGTATATGGGCTCCCCCTAGTAGGTAAATGTAGTGTCGGACAGGGGTCAACGAGATCTAGCAAAGAAGAATAAACTCTACTGAAGAACTTGAAAACGTCGTCTCCTTAGGTACAAGACACGTTTACTGGCTGCTCAAGTCACCGCCGCTACTAGCTGCTAATTAAATAATAAAAACTAATAAAAATACTAAAACTAATAAAACTACTATTAACACTGCCGTAGGGCGGTTCTGGTTATGGCGCTAAAACTAGTCGTATAGCCCACAGGAATTTATTATGTTCTACGATTCTATTTAAAATGTTAGATCTTTTTAGTATAAATCGTTTTATAAAAAGAGACCAATTCTAAATTGATGCGTTGAGTAGCTGTGCAGTTCTTATATTTGGTCATGTCTGCTTTTGCTTATTAGTGTTCTAATCTAGTTTCTAAATTGCCGACTTGTCCAACATTTCAGTTGAATAATTACGTGTGTACGCTGTGATTAACTGATTTAAGAAGAATTCAACCGATTACAAACCAAATCAAAAGTGACACTCATTTATCTACTCGATTATGACATAATTAATATGATTTGGTTTGAATACAGTCCTTTTTGTTAAACAAAAAGGCTGCTTTTGCTTTTTGCTGTTTATATTTATATTTATATAGACAACAAACTAAAATGGCCACGCGTCTGGTAATGACGACGATGGAGACATTGCAATACAAGTCACAACGGCACAAGGGGATAGAAACTCCTGGGAATTTCTACTGAGGTTCGTGGAACACACAATGAAAGAAAACTAAGGTCAAGCAACTATATTTGAACCTAAGCAATGCACAAATAGTAAACAAAACGTCATCAGACGTTGACCACAAATGAACGTTTGCAAAAGCGCATGAGCGCTAATATTGATACAGTAAATAGTCCTTGTAGCGTATAGAACGGCAGTACACCACGCAAGGATGGAAATCGCGTGCATCCACAGCAACGACGCGGGTGTTTACCGCTGGCTCTGGCTCTGGCTGGAATGCTCTCGGCATTGAAATAATTATATCTATATACCCGGGAACCTATACCCATCATGTGAATGGTGGCGTGGAAAAGGTGAGCTCGTGGTTTTGGAACGCTACACGGCCCTACTAGATGATACCGAATTCGGACCTCCGATGGTGGTTTGAATACTGGCATACACGTCAGACCTCGAGACATTCGAGAGACCTCGCAAGCCAGTCCTAACAAGTTTGGAGCATGAAACTGAATTATCTGCAAAGAAAAGGAATTCGGTGACGTCGTGTCGTCGTAGTAGACATTTTCGCGCAGCTTTAGATCGCGTGTACATAATCCTTATACATACATGATTAGATGAACACATGTATTCCCCGCGCAAAAATCGCGTTAGCACAACGCTTACATGTCGTTATTTGGATACATAGTTGTAGGAAATCTAGCAGTCTACGCTTTGATGCACGCGATTGTTGCTAGCGCCGATCATTTCATTTAACGCCCATAACTCGACCGATAAGGTAACACAATATATATATATATATATATATATATATATATATATATATATATATATAAATAAATGTATGTATATATATATATATATATATATATATAAAAGTAAATGCATGTATGTATATGTATATATATATATATATTTATGTATACGTACATGCCTATAACTCTGTCGGATGCTCTCTATCTCGTCGCAGCTAACGTGAAGTCCCCGCGGGGAAAATAAGCGATACAGCCGCAGCAGCAGCAGCAACAACGACAACTACAATAACCGCACAGCAGCCGACGCTGGACTGGAGGCAGTTTTGGTATCGTTTAGCCTCTGGCAAAACGAATGCCGGCCAATCTCGGACAATATCTGCTCTCGACCGATCTAGTGCCGGATGCCGCGGCATGGCCAACCCCGCCGTGCTGATGTTGCTGCTAGTGCCGATGCCAATGCTAGGGCGAGGGGGGGTCCGCCGCCGGACAGCGTGGCCGTGCCCAGCCAATACGAAGTGCGCGGTGTCCAGCCGCTGACCGGGCTGGTGCAAATCAATACCAACCACCTCGTCGCGGGAAGGCCGCCATCATCCCACGCCGCAGGAGAAAGACGCAGAGGAGTAATAACAGGAGCAGGTAGAATAGCAGGCAGAAAAGGCAGAAACGAGAGGTTGTGATACCAACAACAGCAACGGCAACAACAACAACAACAACACCATTACCAACAACAACAACAACAGCACCATCACCAACAACAGCAACAACGGCAAGAACAACAACAATACTATTACTACTACTACTACTACTACTACTACGATAACCACTATAACAAACAACGACATCAACAGCGGCAACGACAAAGGAAAATTGCTTGACGAGTCCCTCGAGAACGACTGGGCTCGGGAGAGTGAGCAGTGAGGGTGTTTGGACGATTTGGTCGCGCCCCACACGAAGTCCTTCATATATAGCCGGAGCAGCAGCTCTTCCTAGACAGGTAGGAAACGCATTGGAAAACACAACAAGACACGACGACGACACCGCCGAAAATAGCGATGGTAATGGCTCCCGCGCGCGGCAATTGTCCCAAAACGCTACCTGCGAGATGTTTGTTTCTCGGGTGTTCCGTAAATTTCAGGTATACCCGTCAGATACCGATGCGTATACCCATGAGTTAACATATACGTGACGTATATGCGTGTCCCCATACGCTGCGATTTATATATATATATATATATATATATATATATATATATATATATAAATATATTACTTCGCTATGTTAGCATTTTGGAGTGGACAATTAAAGTCACAAGACAAGTCGATATAAACATATATGTACTCGTATATATGTATATAGGGCCTTCCAGCAAGATTTGAAGCTCGATATAGAGAATTGTAGAACTCGTTAAAGTAAATGTTTTTTTTTGCCAATTGAACATGGTCTCTGACAAGTGACCTTGTTTCTAAGTGAGAGTGATATTACAAAAATTCGTGACACTGGTGTTATTGTCAGACATAGGAGCACAAAATGTTGCACAACATTGCGAGAGAATCAGTCCTCCTGGTTGACTGTCTCGCAATCACGGCTTGTTTTGCCATACATATGGTACCAAAATAATCGTCATGAAATGCGTGTTTGCCTGATTGTGTTAGTTTGAAGCGCTGTGAATGGTCGTGGGGTTAAGATTCAAAGATATTGGACGTAAAAGCTTATAAAAGAACACCATTTTATGCGGATTCCTTTCTGAACGACCATGTTGCATCTTCTGGTCGGCGTTATATGTTCTTCAGATGGCGCAGAATTTTCTCATAAACACGACGACGTGCTTAGTCTATCTGTAGATGGTTTGGTTGTGCTTATGTACAGAGGACTGTTTGTCTCGCAATTGCACATTTCGTGCTCGTATGTCGGGCAATAACACTACTGTCACAAATTTTAGTAATATCACTCTCACTTATAAACAGGACTTTTCAGAGACCATGTTCAATTGGAAAAACATAGTTTGTTTAAGAAGCTTTACAATTCTCTATACAGAGCATCAAATCTTTCTGGAAAACTCCGTATATATATATATATATATATATATATATATATATTAGTAGTGTGGAATTCACAAACCCACTCTGCCCCGTGTCGGGAGTGGCCGCAGTGCTGTCTTCTTGAAATTACTTCACCTGGCCACTTTATCTTGCCACTAAAAGCTGCTGGACTTTGTGCGGCGGTTATTTTCGCCGCAGAGACAACTTCTACAAATCTTCTTACCATAAACCAGGATTTACGATCCTTGAGGAGCGCCTCCGCAAGGCCTCGGCATGTTAGGCGACTTCCCAATCTGAGGTTCTGAAACACTAGCTCTTGTTCAGTAGTGAAAAAGCACAGAGTTCGTAGCAGTGCCTTACGTCGTCAGCCTCCCCTAAGTTGCACATACGGCATAAGAGCGAGCCAGGTTTTCCAATGCGTGTACGTGTCACTGAAAGCGGCCCCCGTGGCTGGTTAGCCGTTATACGGCTGTGTAGCTGATCGCAAAGTTTATAACAGGTTCGACACGAAATTATCAAACGGTTATATCCCTAACGCTTACCTAAGGAACATAGTGAGTCGAAGCGATGCTTTAGCAATGTCCTGTGAAGGTATAAACCTTTTCTGTGTTTTTGCTTCGACGAACGTACTGTCAGCATTACTAAGTTCGTCGATTACCACGGCGGCATGATTGCTGTAGCAAAGCGAATGTCCTTTACGGTTGTTACAGAACCGTTTATCAACTCTGCCATGCCCAACTGGGTTTTTCGCTCGGCTGACGCCGAATGCACACAAGGTCGACGGTGGGAAACGAGCTTTGTTTTACCGTTTCCAGAAATAGAGATGATACTTGTGCAGCGGCACAATTCGTAAGCAAATCAATTTTGTTTGTTTAGAACAGGTTGTCTGTGAACAGATAGAACAAAAACCACATGTCCTCTTTCTCAACAAGCTGCGAACGCAGGTCAAATTGTTAGCACTGCAGGTACATATATATATATATATTTTTCATATATATATATATATATGTATATATGTATATATATATATATATATATATATATATATATATATATATATATATATATATATATATATATATATATACATATATATATATATATATATATATATAGGCGTTCGATCATAATAATTCGAACTCAGTGTAACGACTTTGACAATCTATAAAGACACCACCATTCTCGACATGATAGCCAGCGTGACCGTGATGCGTATCATCATCATTCTCACCATTACAATCACCGCCGCCATTCTCTAAGATTAAATCGCTGCTCAAGTATTGCATCCCGGATTCTAGCCTACTGGAGGAGCAAGCGCGAGGTGCAGCAAGTAGTTGTGTGTCGTAACAGTGCAAGCAGGAACCGTGACGTCAGAGGACAAAGCAAAGAAAGAAAACTAGGAACAAAAAACAAAAAGACAAACAGACCCGCGCGAGCAGGCACGGCCCAACAACAACAAAGTCGGCGTCTCAGAGGAGAAAATATAGCGACCATCTCTTTTTCAGGAACGGCCCCAGGGGTCGAAGACTGCCGCGCATATGATCCGGGCCTGCCACTCTCGACGACTTGAAGTCGCAGCAACCACCACCGTCACCACCATCCTCGTGCCTTAGGGCGTAGACCTCGAGATGCTGTTAGGTCGACGCCGATGTCTCTCGCTACGTGCGTATATCCGGCCAGAGACTGCCCGCGATCCTGTACAATGTGTACAATCGATTCGGCCCCATACGCTCGGCTAGCCTATACAGAAGGCAGGGGCATATCAGCGGATGTTTTTGCTCCTCCTCTCGATTCCACTTCCGTCCACCTGGCTTCTTCTTCTCGTTCATCTCGATGGCGCATGTTGTTTTTGTCTACAGATGATGAGGCTCGGTTGAAGCTCAGCAGGAATAGGAGGAGATCAGACAGAGATGTGGGGTGCCGCTTCATGCCAGGCAGTGCTCTCCTGTCTGCTGTATGATGACAAAGAAGAAGTACTGATAGCATATAGGCAAAGTATGATGCCAGCTAAGACAGTAGTGGCATGCACACGTGTTCACTTCGAGGTGGGTGCGTTTTTAAAATCACACAAAATTTTCGTTTTCCTGCCTTATCGACGGTGCGCTAAAGACTCATGGGCATTGCGCATGCGTGCATTGCTCTATTGACATTACATAGTCGATATTATAATCATTCCACAGTAGAATAATGTACATATGTGTGCACAATCGGTACTGCTAACCACTTTCTGCTCATCTCTCCGTTCAGAGACTACAAGCAGTCTGTCTTGCATCACAGATAAAGAACTACTAGAGCTACTGTAATACAATTTTGTTATTAGCGACTGTTGTAAGAACTCTTTGGGGCAAGAACAAAATCCTAATTGATTTGACTCGCAATTTTCTATACCCGCATATATATATATATATATATATATATATATATATATATATATATATATATAGAATAAAGTCCATCAAACTTTACTATAAGGCAGTCTAGTGGTTGCGTATTTGTAAATGTTTGCTTAGATTTTTGTAGCCTAAAAGAAAGTGTAGCACTGCACCAAACAATCCAAGCATAATTACGTGGTAGATTTGACCAACGCATATCCGTGAACTCGGTGGCTGCTCTCATACGACATAACTGCAGGTACTCCCAGAAAGAAGGATTGGCTCAACCGATTCTATGCTAGTATGCATAGGAAGTATTTGTGTAGAACGAGCCACATTATCACAACTGTACACACGAGAAGAGTTACCTTAAATGACGCTTCGTAAATAAATTACTGCAAGTCCCAAATAGCTGTTGAGTTGAATTCACTAGATCAATTTCAAGACGCTGTTGCTTTAAATACACTATAATCTGGCACATACACCAACCAGTGTGTTGTGATGTCGGACGCCGCTATGCTAGTCAAGATGCAAAACCCTGATAAAGTCAGTCCAGTAGTAGAATTTGGATATAATCTTCGCTAGGTGAATGCTAACATAGACACTGACCGGACGACACACAGTCATCAATGATTAAGAGTGGCAGGATGTATCACCATAGTACTGGCTGCTCACACACAGCCAATGGCACAAACGCCGAGGTCCGGAGGAAAGAGGAAGAGTCTAGAAGTCTGTTCCCTGGCCCACCTTCCCTTCGTCCATAGACGTTTGCATGGAGCCAGCCGTGACGGGTGCGACGAACATCGCTAATCATCGTGGACAGTGCACAATGTAATATCATCGTGCACTCTCAACGCTCTCTAGCAGTACAGCAAACAGAGAGCTGAGAGAAGAGACAAGCCAAGCGACCGACTCGAAGAGTCTCCGAAGTCGGTCAGGCGCGATGAGGCGCGGTCAGAACCTCGACCAGGTCATCGGCGACGTCTCGTTAGTTATACGCCAGCACAACCCGATCAGCACACGGCACATGCACTGCGAAGTACGCACGAATATACACGAGGACGCATATATATATCTATCTATCTGCCTTCCCCCAGCCGCCACCCGCCGCCACTCCCAATGACTCGACAATAACACGCTCCTGTCGTGCTGCGATGGGTCAACACTGCAACACTCAGTATTGCCGGCTAAAACAGCGTATCGTGCACAAGGCGCACGCTGTCCCACTGGTAGAGTGCTGTCGCTCGAGGCTCCACCCCATAGTAGCGTGCATACTTTGTGATATACCCCTATTTAGTATTCGGTTAGGTTGTGGTCTGTATATATATATATATATATATATATATTTCTTTAAGACGATGGCTTGCTTTATATTATTAAGTTGCTGGCAGTTTTTTACATTTTATTTTTACCTGTCTACCACTATTCTCATAGTGCACTATGCCTCCCTGTCGTTCTGGACACATAGCATGACCTTCTTAACTTCAAGGCTACTCGTTGCAACAGTGTTGCAAACGGTGATCTTGATTGTCTGTGCCTACGATGAGGACCTTGCGCAAGTCACATTCTCGTAGAAATAATATTTATCTTTGCTAGATATGCTGATTTAAAAAACAGGCTCTCTTGTATTTGCAAGAGAGAGAAGGGCGCAGGTGTTTAGGTGGTTAATCAATGTTAATTTTGTTTAGCTTATTCGGCGCCCATACATCGGCAAGTTTTGTGTAGCCACGGCTAGTCAGATGTGAACGAACTGATCCATGCAATTTGTTCGTCGCTCGTCGATAAACGATATAGTTCTTATCTACGATATAGTCTCGACAAAGGCCGGCCCGGTTCATGGTCGATTTGTCACGTCAAGAAACAACAACCGACGATAGCGATGCGATATAAACTCCCTGGAATGGTGGTAAGATCGCACACCGTTGCAGGTTTGTATACAGCATAAATCTTCGCCACCGCCGCTGTTCTGGAGGTGCATTCACTCGTCTCTGTTCGTAGAAACGCATAATGTTACGCAAAGGGGCCCTTCGTATATGCCATTTACTTTGCCTCACAAAACGCTGACGAATCGAGAAATATGCTCAGCAGGACTTCATATAGGAATACTATTACGAAGGACCGAACTACGTTAATAGCAGCCGACCGTTGCTGGCCTGGGACACATGCGCTGGCTTAGCAGAGTCCGCTAACTCGAGGTAAGCTGCCTAACCAGCACAGAGCTTTCTGACTGATCTAATATATTCGATGCAAAAAGAGAATAAGATAAACATAGCTACGACGACGACATGAACGACGACGGACGAACAGCAACAACAACAGCAACAACAACAACAACAGCAACAACAACAACAACAACAGCAACAGCAACAGCAACAACAACAGCAGCAGCAGCAACAGCAACAGCAACAGCAACAGCAACAACAACAACAACAACGCAACACGATGCCAAGGTTGTGGCCTGGCATCGAGTATGGCGAGCAGAAAGATGAAGAGGCGTGCGCTATCTCCGACTTACTGGAACAAACGCCGGAACGAGCCCGCACAGTCTATATACATATATACATATATATATATATATATATATACATTTATATATACATATATACATATATATATATATATGTATATATATATATATATATATATATATATATATATATATATATATATATATATATGTTATATATATATATATATATATATATATATATATACATGTACACTCAAACACAAATACGTTAAGAAGTTGCCTACGTACTCAATGTGGGTGTGTGTATGTGTGGGTGGTCTCTTCTCTTATCAGTAAACGGCAAGGCCATCGAGACTGTTTGGCCGGACGGCCGCGGGGCCTGGCTGGCTGGGATATCATGCAGCGCAGGTGCGGGCTGGTGGCCGAGCCTGGACGCGACGACGTTCTCTTCTTCGGCATCGCCGGCCTGTTTCCTCCGGCGGTCCTAAGTGTTTTCCCGGTGGTCCGAAAGCGGCTCGGCCCTCTTTCTCCCTAGATCTCTTGGCCTTGCCTGGCCACCGCTGGCTATCCGGCTTGAGGCATAGGCCACCGGTCACCCTGGCGCCGTGGGCCGCCCTTCTCTTTTCGTCGTAGGGCGCCGGTGCGGCCAAGCCCCAAGCGGCGGACTACGAACTCGAGCCTCGTTCTTCTAATGACATGCGCGTGGACCACCCCATCATGTATGTCGTTATCGCTGCTGTTTCTGTTGTTGTTGTTGTTGTTGTTGTTATTGTTGCTGTTGCTGTTGTTGTTACTGTTGTTATTGTTGTTGATGTTGCTGTTGTTGTTACTGTTGTTGTAACTGCTGTTGCTGTCGTCGTAGTAGTCGGCCTTGTCGTCTTATAGTCCTTCGCGTCATTGTTGCAGTCACACTATCACAACAGCTTCTTAGTAAGCACGAATCGCGGTTGTGTCGAGGCGGGAACAGCTGCCCCGACAACTGCTATTGCTGCCGTTGCCGCAGTTGTTGTTGTTTCTGTTGCTGCTGGTACCGCAGGTGGCCAGCAGTCTTATCGCTGGTCCTGCTAGAAGGGAAGCGGCAGCAGCAGCATCTCTGTCGCGTTGCACAACCTGGTAATTCCTTCCTCCTACCACGATCCTGGCTCGTAGTCTAACGAACGTACCTACGTCGGTATACATTACAGTGTGACGTGTTAGCACATGCTCATTCAGGACTCTGTCCACGCCTTGTCCGCCTTTGAATTTCTTTGGCTTGGCTCATAAATAAATGAAACAGAAATGAGCAAAGAAACATGCGAACGCGTACGATTTAAACGGAGTTCACACTGCGTTTGGCAAACACGATATCTCGTTATATATATATATATATATATATATATATATTATATATATATATATATATATATATATATATATATATATATATATATATATATATATATATATATATATATATATATATATATATATATATATATATATATATTCTTATCGAGATCTCATGTTTGCTAAACACAATGTGAACATCGTTAAAGTCGGACGAGCGCATGTTCAAAATAACGTCAATTGTATGCCAAAATGTCATAAAAAATCGTGTATCTCGTAGGGACAAAGTTGCAAAGTTTGGCTGTACCTAGTCCACTTTGCCTGTTATGTCAATTTATAACCTCCAAATGACTTCACCTCAAAAGAGTCATTTGGGGATTTTAGATAGATATAGAAAACAAAGTAGGCTACGTACAGTCAAAGCTACAGTCAAACCGTCTATACGAAATACACAATGTTTGACGATTCTTTGGCTCAACTAAGACACGATTTTAAAAATATCCCGCCGAATATTTTATTTCAGCTTGCCGATAGTAGCAAGCTTACTGGCGAACACATTGTTGCTCGTCGGGTTGCACAAACGAGATGGCCGCGGAACGACTGCTTTCTAAGAAATTACGATCCCGTCAAACTTTTTTCCATCAAACAACGTTTCATATAACACCTCAATAAGCTCCACTCTATGAGAAAAATCCATAATGAAATTGTCCAAAACGACAATGTTGATAAACACCATGGCATATATATATACACACATATATATGATGTGCTCTTGAATTTGGCTGATCGTACACGAAGGCGGAACTACCAGGTTTAGTCCTATTTGGCGTATATTTGGCGGCTTGGTGTTAACCTAGTCGTGCCCCACCGATGTCGTTGTGGTGATTTTGTGGACGCGTTGGCCCATCATGGCCTGTCATGCGCTTTAAGTGCAGACCGACAAGCACGTCACTCCGCTTTAAATGACACCTTTAGTCGCGCACTTCGATCTGCCGGCTTTCCATATGTTCTAGAGCCCCCTAGTCTATCGAGGGACGACGGAAAACGACCTGACGGCCTGACTTTGTCGCCCTTTAAGCGTGGCCGCATGGTTGTTTGGGACGCAACTGTAACCGACTCATTAGCCCTTTCGATGGTCGGTGCAGGTGCGGACCGAGCAGGTCACGCTTCCAGGTTAGCTGAGGCTAAAAAATGCAGAAAATATTCCAGTGTGGATTATCCGCACGAATTTTGTCCATTGGCGTTCGAGACTATGGGAACTGCAGGCCCCTTACGCTCAAACTGATTCAGCGCGTCGGTAAAAACCTTAATCTTTCGACAGGAAACTCGAGAGCATCCGAATTCTTGCGTCAGAGGCTGTCGATCGACATTCAACGAGGAAATGCAGCGTCAGTTCGGGGCACATTGTTGAACTAGGCTAACCCTGGGTTAGAGAACCTGTAATCGCACGTTCGCCCGGAGACAATTGTTCACTCCAAAGTGCTAACATAGCGAAATTATATAAATAAATCAGCATTAAAAAAAAAATATATATATATATATATATATACACTATTGACCAAATATAGGCGAGTATATATAGCCACATTTATTGGCATGTCATAAGCATACTAACGCACAGGCCCGAAAAATCGCTTCGATGGTGGTCTACCCGGCAGCATCACTAAGCACCATCACAGGTCAAGACTATCATGCGGAATGCTGTATGTATATTCGAAAAGCCGAGCGCAGGAATAAAAAACGTCCCAATGAAAGAAGCTTAGACGTTAAATATCTCTACTGTTTTAGTGCATTAGGACCCTTTGCTCCCTGACTCTTGGGACTGCTGTATGGTGATGAATCATAAGTGCCTTTGAGCGCCGTCACCGATGCTCAGTGGATGGGCGGATACAGAACTCAGAACTGGCTTTTTCCTACTTGCGCATGAATGTAGTGCTCATATTGTGCAAAAATAGTCATTTTCTATATATATATATATAACATAAAAGCACCTTAGTTTTTAGAAAAAAAATTGTTATGCAGAATGCTTTATAATAAAACATAATTGTCTCATAAATGAGCATGCTCACCAACAAAATATACTTGATTTATTTATGCATGCCGATCTCACTATTCTCCGTCAAAATTAACTGTTGATGAGCTTTGAACAAACTACAGCTCTAAGACTATCCAAATGTTGAAATTTCTGAAGATAATTTAATTTAGAATTAAATAGGTATTAAAGCTAGTTGGCTTGCCTGAGCCGGCGTAGAATAGTCAAGTTACATTGTTTAAAATAGGAGCTAAGAGACGAACGAATATTTGCCTGCCCAATAAAACATCATCGACGCAACCTTTTAACAAGTCTAAATAATGTTCCCATGTGCGAACAGTTTACTCTGTCAAAAAATCACAAGGCCTTGAAAGCCAGTAAATGTCTCAGTTACGTGGGAATATCCGTCGGCAACACTTTATTCTTAGAAGCTCAATTGTCCAATGATTTCTTTAAACGACTAGACTGTTTACTGCGCGTGCAACGGTTTTGTATACGTTTGTGTAAATGAACGCGTATTTCAGACGTTTACTAGCCTCAGCCATCCTGACTGCATAACCTGCTTGGGCAGCGCCGCGGCCAACTATAGAGGGGTCCAGATAATCGGTATAAAAAGTTCGGTATATATATATATATATATATATATATATATATATATAAACTAGGTAGATCAAGCTCGAGGCACGAGAGTAACACCGGACAAGGACCACGTACCGTTTTTTTATTCAAGATCGTTCCCAACACACCTAGCCCGATACTCCTCAACAGTCTCTATATGACGAATAGTATATTCAGCATCTTTAGACCCAAACTACTTGTCTACGACGAATATCATGTTTGTCGCTCTGATATCTCTTTTCAGATAGATATATTTTTAAGTCTCAAATCATACTAACTCTAATCGTAAAGGACATGTCTGACAAAATGGAAGCTTAGTTTCTGTCACTTGACCAAGAGTTCAGGATTTTGCGCCGGACATTTTCGCGCTATTTTCTCAAAGTCTTGCGGTAGTACTAATTAGCCAGGGTGGCAAAATTGCGTGGAAGAATTCCCTTGTAGTCGAAAAAGACAGTCAAACGAACGTTAGTGTTGGATCTGCTCCGTCTGAATTTCTTCGATCGACCCTCTCCTTAGAAGCATCACTGGCATGATTAGGGTTTAGTCGTCTCGATGTTGTAACTATTTGATTAAGTAGATATTATTCGCTTGACATGTATGGACCTAAATACACATGTTACCCTTTTTATATCAGGGGAAACAATTAACCTGTGACTCGTCTCCTATAATCACTCCTAAAATAATCTCTAAATTCTTCTGGTACCGCCTGAAAGTTTAATTCGGACATTTTCTAAAGAGCGTTTTGATTAGCTGCCACTCTTCTGACGCATACGTTATCGGTCAAGACTTTTACAGCTGAGCCAAAAGGTACGTCAAATTCTTCCTACTTACTAATCTTCCTGGTAGTATTTTGGCAATTATTAAGTACGATATCACGAACTTTTTCAGCGTTTTCGTCTGCTATTGATGTTGACGGCCTTCCCGAGCGGGGAGTCATCTCCGGTCTCTTCACGTGCGTCTTGAAATCGATGGTACCACGTATACACAGTGTTTTGGAAGACTGTTTAACTTGTAGCAGTTTGTATCATTTCGAACACTTTAAAACATAGGATCTGGGTTTTAACACAGAACTTTTATATAGATTCGTTGTATCTCCACTTTTGGCTCCTTAAAAGTCGGTAAATCGCGTTCTTTCTTTTATTTGAACCACACTCAATTAATAAATGCCGCCGTCATTCCACGTGTGTGTAGCTGATGAATAAGGCTTTTAAACAAAGCAAATCTGAAGACCTTGATGGCGTCGGTTCAGTCGTTTAAAATGACAAGCACTGGAACTTATCGATCCATCCTCGTATATGCCTACGCTTGGTCAAATATATATATATATACCTTTGATTAAATGCAAACGTACAATATTTATATCAAACTCAAGCCACCTTACTCTGCATTTATACATACTATCAATACACAGATCCCGCAAACCTCCTTCGATGGCGACACGCGGCGGCGGCATGACATCCCTCCTATGCATAGTACAAATGCCTGATTCTTCATATAGCATACTCCAGGTAGGTGAAAAATGCTTACGCGGAGTATGCTACGGTATCATGCATGGCCTTCTTGAAGGTCATCATTGTAAGTCTAAAACAGCAAGGTGCAGAGAACTGCATGTATATTAGGCACGATTAAACGCAGGAGGGAGAAAATTGTCCCAAACACAAAGAGACAGAAACGTCTGGCTGCTAGGTAGTCTTACACAAATAAGCCTAATACAAATTATTGATAAAACGCATAAATAGCTCCCTGGTGTCACTGACTCATATCGTAGATTTATATATTTTACCTACCGAACATTTTGAACCTATAGTATGTATGGGATAGGCATATGATAAATGTGGTAGGTGTTAATTCCAATAACGCATGATTCTCATAACTCCAAAAGGCTCGCCTGCGCCTCGCAATCGGAAGAGACACATACATAAATGCGCTCCACCGTTCGAGCTCCACCGTCGCACATATATTATTATGGGGGCCCGTCTATAAAGCAATGCGAAAAGCAGTCCCGAGAACGTTAAATCTTGGTTAAGGGCCAGCCCGAAATGTTTAATTTCAGCCCTATTATCTAGGGCCCGGACTTAAGTTTTAGTAGGTTTGCCGAATCCTATACTAGTCAATACTAGCTGTCGGTGACGCAGACGCATCACGCATTTCGAAGACCTTGACTTTTTAATGTTTTCGATTTTGAGACGCACTTCTAAGGCAACCACTTTTACGTATCAACAAACTGCGACTTCCTGTTCGAGCTCTGTTTATAAGCGTTAAGTAACTAATGCAATTTTGCGTCGTAAGTATAGCATTGAAACTCGGCAAGTCGACCAGTTCAGCACAGCAGTGCAGCAGCGATCGTACCGTCCCTCCTGCATACTTACATATACCGCCAACTGCCTGCACACCCGCTGAGACTGCTCCCTTTAGTTGTTTGTTAGGCCGGCGAACTAAGAACATAAAAATCATTGTAAAAAGGTACACAACAGCACATTACGTCCACCAATTAGTAGCCGACGCTGATGTCGCCCAAGAAGTGATGCGGGGGAATGGGTGTGGTCATTGACACTAAGAGCTGCTCGCTCTTGGTGTTTGTTCCCCATTGCGGTAAGCTCTTCTTAAAGGGTGGGTGGCCGCAAAGGGTGGCCATCGGCCCATGTCTGTAGTACTTCAGCGACCGTTACCTCGACAAGGTTCTCGCAATGTCCTTTTGGTGCGCGCGAGGATCGAGTGTTCCCCGCAGTCGAAGCTACATGACCTGAGACCCTTCTGAAGAACCCTGCTGTTCTGCGTAACTCCCCAGGACGACCGGCGCAGCGGCCCAGCATGCGACCGGCAGACTTGTGCATGCTGTGAGAAACCCATCAGATAGCTGCCAGGCCACTAGCAGCGTGCGTTTATTCGGATAGACAACGAGTTTGAAATGCACAACGCCGCCATTGTGCCAATCGCACCGCACTCCGTCAAGTGGACGACAGTTCACAGGGGACGTTCGTAGATCTAGTTAGTATCATATCTCTTAAGGCGGCCCGGTCCCCTTTAGTCATACATCACAAACACAAAAAATGGATGTCAAATACGTGTCCTGCGCTGACCCCACGATACGTACGAGTGAAAGGTAGCGCGGTATGGTGGCTTTTGCGACATAATGGATTCTAGCACAACCCCCCTCCGCCCTCCCACTCATTCAGCCATGAGTCAGTTGCACAATTTATGCTCCCGTGTCGGGCAACAATACCAGTGTCATAGATTTTTGTAATTTCACACTCACTCCGAAAAATGGCTTCTCAACGACCATGTTTCATTGGAAAAACATATTGCTTTCACGTCTCTACAATTCCGCATATCTCGTTCAAATGTTTTTGATAATATATATATATATATATATATATATATATATATATATATATAAACATACATATTTTTCAGACTTGCATACGCGAACCGATATACTGCGTCGTTGTTCACTATGTACCGAGTTAAATAAATAAGTAACGCAACCGGTTGTACATTATTATATCGGTGGCTAAGCTCCTCCTGAGCCCAGCGTTGAGATCGCTCCCCGTCGAACGGCTTCGCGTCGTCCAGACGCAGATCTGTTGGCTGACAAAAAAGTGGTCGTCTCTGGGGACAGTTTTAAAGTACAAGGCGCTCCAGCCTTCTAGCTGGATGGGAAATCGGTGGACAAAGAAAGCGTGGTATAAACACTGCATCGCTAGCCACCATCAGTCGCATCACAAACGCAGGCAGGGTAAGATCAACAATGCGCCCACCTCACGTACCCTTTCGCACTCACGTCCCTCCCCCCGGTGTCGATAAAAGTATCTAGGCTCAGGATTCTCGACGGGAGTGGCTGTTCGGTTGACTTACACTCGACCGATAAAACCGCATTTAGCGTGTGTAGCGGTCTCAGAAAGGCGTTCGTCTATGTACGTGGTATTATGCGGCGCATGGTGCTAAATGGTTAATGCACGCATTTAATAGTGGACGTGAAAATGATGACGACAACAAATACAGTAGCAATCCTAACAACAGAGTTAACAAGAACAGTTGCTGTTGATGATTGATTACCAGCTGCAAGTTGATGACAGCTACAAAGACAGTAACAACAACAACAACAACAACAACAACAAAGCAACAATAAAGCAACACTAACAGCAAAAAAGCAAATACGGCCATCTGCAGTCGTCTAGGTGAACGAAGCAATATCGCGCACGACAGCGACCAACAGTGACAGCCAATTAATTTGCTGATACTTGCGTTAATGTTTGCGCATTTTAGTCTGTGCGATCATTTTTGCCGATATACGTTTTTGCCCTCCGTTCCTGGGGGGCGTATAGCTCATAAAAGCTCCCCTATAGCTCACAATGTAGAACCCCCCCCCCCCTGGCACATCCTGATGCTACATAGAAATATATAAAGTGTACGCAAAACATTTCTCTGTCTTCTGTCAGCGAGTCGTCTGCGTCGCTCTTACTTTGAAACGACCGATCATAAGATGATCGGTATCGTTTTTTGTTTTCTGATATCATCTGGAGGCGCTATTGCAGGTAGTTTAGGGCCTAGTACGCAAGCACCGACCGTTTTTTCCTCAATACCATTTGCTGGTGATGTTATTGCCGCCTAAGACCTGCCTCCATCCTGACTCTACGACACGACTGCCCGCACGGACTCGCATTCGTCTAGGGGTGGGGACCTTATCGGGGCCGAAACGAGGTATTAATAACAGCGAGCACTGGCTCTCCCGTTGCAACGCGCCTGCCCGGCAAGTGTTGCGAAACCCGGTCGCAAACGCGTTGATCGAACATCTAGCAGCGCATTTGCTCAATCGCGATGACGAATGCGATGCGATGCGACGCGACACAAAAACTGTTTCTTGTCTACGCCTCTAACGCTTGATCGAGGCAGTCGAAGCTCTGACGCGGCACAAAGCGAGCACAGAGCGGGCGACACCCGCAGGCGGGCGCACAAATAGATCGAGGGGCGATCGAGGGGCCCGTGAATACTGCTCTGGGGTTCGCTCTTGATGTGCCAGCAGTGGCGGCAGCAGCAGCAGACATCCTACTGCTACCACTACCAACACGATCGAGTCGCTCGACTTAGCCGTAAAGTGTGCACCCAAAGAGAATATATATATATATATACATATATATATATAGAGAGAGAGAGAGAGGGGGAGAGAGAGATACAGTTTGTAAGACCAACAGAGGGTAACTATTTGATCGGAAGGTGCCCTCGCTGAAGTCGGGTGGAAGAGCAGCAGCAGCAACAACAACAACAACAACAGCAGCAGCATTATCATCAATAAGACGTACGCCTCGAGCGTCCCCAGCTCCGGCAATCCATTTGTCACAGATGTGTGTAGACCTCATTGGCGTATACGATTGTATGTGTGTTTGTTGTTCGCGTCTAAAACGGATCCTTCGTGTATGCCACTCAGTGCCTCAATTTTTATTCTCGCTTTGGTCTCCTATACTGCTCTCTTTTTATCTATTTCTCTCTCTTTTTCCCTTTCTCTGTTTCTCTATTTTTCTGTCTTTTTCCTGTCACTCTCTGTGATTTCTATTCGACACGCGCAAAGATTGTGACACCCTTGGCAATGACTGCATTGACGAACGGTGGCCCCTGGCTGGTTTACTTCGGCAGACATGCATCGATGCCTCTATTGACAGATATGATTATTGTAGGTCGACACGCTAACCGGGTGGACGATAACCAGTCAAATATACGTAACATACCGATAAATGTACACGGAGAGACAGCGAGAGCAGGAAGCGAAGAAAGGAAGCGAGAACGGGAGCGAGAGAGGCAAGGTGAATGCTATGCTTGGACGAGCCTGGACTGCATTGGAGGTCACAGACGACGCTGTAGGACAAGCATATACGTACTAATAAATACGACCGAATTTTAACGCTCATAAGGTGGTTTTGAAGGTGCAGAAGGTGTGAAGCGCACCGCTGAAGATAAGGTGTGTAGGGGTTCAATAAAACTACTTTGAGAGATATGAGATTATTTGTAATGCTTTTTGATTTAGCTTTTACCTGACGTAAGGAATAAATATATAAAGTGCGTTGCAAAAAATTAGCAACTCATGTTTTTTTGTGATAATTTTGGCTTGATTTATTTGAACGTTTTGAAATTTTAAGGACATGGTGACACACACATAACGAAACACGAGTATGTTGTTAATTTCGTCTCAATCTCACAATCGGTTCATAGAAAAAAATAAAAAAGTGTGAAAAAACAGTGTTGCAAAATAATAGCAACAATAACATGCTAACAACACAGCTCTTGTTTGCAAAGGATAGTCGATGCTACAGCTGATATTCGATCCCGGGGATCAAATGTCAGGAATATTGTCTAGCTAAATCATTCATTCTATAGCTGCAAAATGTTCTACAGCTCAGTCGATGTGCCGAACTAACAGCGAAGCGTATGTTTAAACAAATGGGTACAAAGGATCTCTCGGAGAACGAAAAGACAAGAATTAAGGCATATGCTGAGCTCGGTCATACAGTATCTGCTATAGCAACCAGATTAGGACGGCATAAAAGCACCATCAGCAGGTTCTTACACCCTGGAGTGAACCAAAGGTGCAGATCTAACAGTGGGCGTAAGCCAGTTTTGACTATTCGAGATCGGCGTAGTATCACACAGTTGGCTACTCATGACCAAATGTCTTCTTCCAGGATCAGGACTACTTTGGGAGTGCCAGTGCACCGATCCACAGTGTACCGAGTGTTAAGTTCTGACAAAAACGTGCGATACGCGAAAAGGAAGCTTATGCCGCGACTGCAACCGAAGCACATTGTCGCACGGCGTGAATTTTCGCATAGATACCAAACTTAGGATAACGAGTGGTAAAACATTGTCTTCTTGGATGAAAAGAAATTTAATCTCAATGGCCCTGACGGCTGTCAGTACTATTGGCACGACTTACGGAAGGAACCTAAATGGTTCTCGAAACGTGTGGCCGGTGGTGGCTCTGTGAAATATTGGGGCGCGTTTGGATATAATGGAAAGTCTGATCTAGTCGCGATTGTGGGCCTAAACAATTCCGAGTACCAGCGTATCGTCGGTTCTTAGTTAGAAGCCCATTTCAGAAGAATTGGGGGACCTGACGCAGTTTTTCAACAAAACAAGGCCACGTTTCATACCTCGGCTAGCACTATAGCCCTTTTTCAAGAACAAGGAGTGCCACTTTTTGACTGGCCGGCATTGAGTCCAGACCTGAATCCCATCGAAAATCTTTGGGGACATTTGGTGAAGCAGATTTACGCAAATGGTCGACAATATGATAATTTGTCGGACCTCAAAGAAGCTGTCCAGCAAGCATAGACTAATATTCCACTTTCGCACTTGCAACAGCTCATTAACTCCATGAAAGACCAAGTTAACGATTTGATTCAGAAGAAGGGACGAAAAACCCGTTTCTAAAATAGAAAATGTAGTGTCAAATAAGTCATACAGCCCTGCTAAGAATTGAATACGCCGTAAGGCGTTATTGTAGCTAATATTTTGCAACAGTGTTTTTTCACACTTTTTTATTTTTTGTATGAAGCGATTGTGTGATTGCGAAATTAACACCATACTCGTGTTTCGTCATGTACATCATGCCCTTTAATTTATTCCAGCGCCATTCAAACAAATCAAACCGAAATTATCACAAAACAACATGAGTTGCAAATTTTTTGCAACGCACTTTATATATACATATATATTTATATATGTATTATATATATATATATATATATATATATATATATTTAGCTTTCAACTTGTGTTTTATTTATTTGCTTTCATTAAGTCAAAGCAGGGAAGACATAACAACACTAAATGTTACTTTGGTTTTCAACAGTATTATCACCAATGCACGCAATGCAACAATAGTCATTGTGCTGCTGTTATAATCATATTTTTCCTGTCGATCCATCAACTTTTCAGGCTACAGGCCACGCACTACAAAAAAAGAAAGATAAAAATACATTATTCACATGGTCCGTTTTTGCAGTATACAACGAGCGTATTGTCTGCAAATTTCAAAGGTTGTTAGTATCATTCGCATTCTAAATTATCAAAAATAAATACGTTTTTGACTTCCAGGTGTAAGGCTGACTGTTCAGTATCATACCTTTAAGTCACACTTCGTCAAAAAATTGACTTATTATGCTTAATTGCTTTTACAATTCTGCTCAAATGTGGCCACTGAAGCTCGCAAGAAAGCAGAAATTTTAGTATGACTAGGGTTTTATACAGCTTCAAATATTAGAGAGTGATACTCCTTTCAATAGAAACCAAAAAGAAAATGTCTAAAAAATATTTTGACTGTTCAAATTTGAGTTTTACTTCCTGGAGTGTTCTAAATCTGGTACACGCCTTACGGAGTTGAAATTCATTCCATAGGATCGGATTGTTCACCATCGTAGTACCTTAAGTAGAACATTAAACCAAGTAGATATCAATCGACATAGTTTTATTTCGAACTCGATACTCTGTCCTGCCAATAGGTCAACAAATGACAAAAAAACAAATATGTATATATATATATATAATTTTGTCTATACCGTCATCCGTTGCGCCTGGCTGTTAAGGACTCTGAAAAGTAAGTTGTCCTTTTACTTCTTTTACCTTGTTGTTCCTACACTCATGCACTGCACATCTGACTCAAAACCTTGCTCAAAATAGTCTTAGAGAGTTCGAAATATGTTTTTTAAACGCTTACGGTTGCGACTTAACTTGTTAGAAAGTGTTTTTCACTGTCTGTAAAAAATCGATTTTCTACTCATCTTTGACGCTCTCTTTTCTACTGTAACGAACGCGTGCTACGTCGGCTGAGGTGCGCCGTGCTTTGCCGGAGCATTTCTTTGGAGTTAGCAAACGGCCACACTCTTGAAGCTATTGCCCGAGCCCAATTTATAAACAGTATGCCTGCCTGGGGGTTGCCATATACGCCATACGCTAGAAACCACATCTGTAACCTGTTCACTTCGACCAACTTTTGTCCGGCCACTGAGAGTGGGACTGTCATCCATGTCGGTTCCCACTAAATTTAACGGCAGCCAAATCCTCCTCTAGAACTGAATCCGCCGTTTGAGGCTGATCCATCACTGATCAGCAAGCCTACGCCCAACTCCGCACTACATCATGCGCCCCAGTGCAGTCTGAACACGCCCCGGAAGTTCCACTGGCAGCAGAAGGAAATTTGAGCAGCGCGCGCAGCTAGCTGTACGCTACGTGCAGGGCAGGGGCCTAGAAAGACGATAACAACAGCGACGGCAACAACAACGACAACAGCAACACCAACAACAACAACAGCAACAGCAACAACAACAGCAGCAGCAACAGCAACAATAACAACAACAACAACAACAACAACAACAACAACAACAACAACAACAACAACAACAACGCGTTTGTTTGTCCATCTAACCCGCTCGTGTCGGTGTCCCGTCCGAACCAGGAAAGCCCTTATTACGATAAGACCCGTCGCGGCCGTATGGTTTGTGTCTTCCGACCACCGCCACGGCATGGCATCGTGACACCGTCACCACGTCAAGGCGAGCAAAAGAAGGTCATTTATCGCGGCGATTAGTCAACGCGATTCATCAAAGTGATTATTGTGGTTATCATTGAGCTCATCGTTGTTTCCGTTGTATTGGTTATTGTAGTTATTGTTGTTTCTGGCAGCTGTTGCTGATGTGGTGGTTGTCGCTGTTATTGTTGTTGCTGTAGCCGTTATTGCTGTTGCTTTCACAGTTGTTGTTGTTGTTGTTACCGTCGCAGTTGTTCTTGTTGCTGTCGCTGCTATTGTTGTTGCTGTCGCTGCTATTGCTGTTGTGGTCGCTGTTATGGTTGTTGCTGTCAGCAGCAGCTTTTGTCGCTGCTGCCGAGGCTGTTCCCATTGTTATTACTAATACTACGATGATTGGCGGCAGGGCTGACGGGGAAAGGTTTGGTCCAGTTTATAGTAGTAACACGGGCCCCACGGAGGGAACGGCCGCTGCCGCCGGGAGGAGCCGGCGGAACATTGGCGGCCGGATCCTGTCACCTATTGTTTACAGCAAAAGGAACTGGCAAACGCCCGCGTGTTTGACGTTGAAGCGGAACTTCCGGACACCGGCAATGACATCCGGCTCAGCCGCGGTAACGCCATAGAATGGGACGACCGCAGAAAACTCTGAAAAACAATCGTTGCATTTGCAGTGATAATTATTGTAGTAATCTGCCTAATTTCCTTACAGATGCTTACTTTATATATATATATATATATATATATATATATATATATATATATATATAGCCAGGGCAGAAATGTTATATACAAGAATACAAAGAGCCAAATATAGGAAGGAGGAATGTCGAGCTTTTAGTTATGGGTTAGCAATGGGTAAGGTTGGGAGAAGCAAAGATGTAAATTTTTCGGAGAGCCTAGCTCTACGACTAAATAGTAGAATATATATACCAGATCGATATTAGAAAGAAGAAGTCTATTGAGTGTATATAAGTTTATTTTCCGTATAATACATTAGGTATGTGTTACACACATCAACTAGCTAAGCCAATGCGCATTGTGAATGTCACGTGTCCGTTTCGATGAGGCCAGGGCAAGACCACTTCAGGAGTGTGCCCCGAACGGAGGCAGCGTTTCCACGTTGTATGTCAAGATCCAGGCGTTGTTTAAAAAAGGACGATGACCTGTTATCACCGGATGGCAGGTTTAACAAGGTCCCAACTTTGAAGAAGTCTATTGATATCATTTGTTAAGACATTTTAAGATAATCTTTTTGCACGAATACACTAATTACAAATTTTGTCTATAAACTTCATCATGTTTGAATGCGTAATGAATGTCTCGCATTGAGTTTGGCTTAGATAGAGTACCGTTTAAGCATATTTGATGGCTCTATTCATCTGGCAGTAACACACAATATGTTGTCTAGGACCATGACAACTATGTCAGGTGGCACCGACAGATCAAGTTTCGTCCTATGGCGGCATACTGAAAGAGTAGAGGGTAATCATTGTCTATACCGCCGGTCTGTCTGGCCACTTTTGGAGTGGCCAGGCATTTTTCATGCACTCGTTTTATAAAGCGATATGTTAGCATACGACAGTAGTACATACTGCAGTTGATCGCCCGACAGACTTTACCACTTCACGACTGCCTTCCGGGCTCAGCGCTGGCGCACGCCCACTTTTCCACTCGCACGCAAGACCAGCGGTGGATGCGGCACTGTATTCAGCAGACCGCAGCCCGCTACCTATTATGATATTGCATCTCGGTTGACGCGAGCGTCTTGCCTAGCGAATTTTCACCGAGGGCAGAACTAACCGACACCGCTTCAACGAATGGAGGCCGTGTCGGTCAGTTTCGGATCTTGTTGGATCGTTTACGGCTGCCACAACGAGGCGGGGTGTTTCGTATCTCGAGCACGATACTCCCATTCCATCCGCCGCGAAATCGGATTTGACCAGGCAGCATAAAACGTTTTAAAAGTGTGCCATCTAGTACGTATATATATATATATATATATATATACGAGGTGTGTTCAAAAAGTATCGCGATTGAATTTTCGCGGGTTACGTTTGTTTTTTGTGGCGTTATGTTGGTACTCATGTCTCTCACTTATGCCGACAAGCTCGGCCATTTTGAATGTTCACTTAATTGTTGACAGCTGCTTTGCTTGCACGTGTTTTGGATCGTCTTCGATTTTTACCTATTCAAAAAAATGGATCAAAGAACCTGTATCAAATTTTGTGTGAAAAACGAAATTAAGTGCGCGGATGCATTCCGAATGTTGACTGTGGCATACGGAGAAGCTACCTTGGACCGAAGCAACGTTTATCGGTGGTACAAAATGTTCTCAGAAGGCCGAGAAGATGTGAACGACGAAGAGCGTGCCGGACGCCCGAGCACTTCAACAACAGACGAAAAAATTAATGAAGTGGAGAAAATGGTATTGGCCAATCGTCGAATCACCGTTAGAGAAGTTGCTGAGGACCTAAACATATCGATTGGCTCGTGCCATTCGATTTTTATCAATGATTTGGGCATGAGACGGGTCGCCGCGAAATTCGTACCAAAATTGCTCAATTGCGACCAAAAACAGCATCGCATGAACATTGCTAATGAGATGTTGGACTCTGTCCGCGACGACCCAAATTTGCTCCAGAGGGTCATAACTGGTGACGAATCGTGGGTTTATGGTTATGACGTGGAAACCAAAGCTCAATCATCTCAATGGAAGCTGCCGCACGAACCAAGACCAAAAAGCGCGCGGTCGAATGTGAAAGTTTTGCTGACAGTTTTCTTCGATTGCAGGGGCGTGGTGCATCATGAGTTCTTGCCACAGGGTAGAACGGTCAATAAGGAATATTACCTGCAAGTTATGCGCAATTTGCGCGAAGCAATCCGCCAGAAACGCCCGGATTTGTGGAAGAACAAAAATTGGCTTTTGCACCACGATAACGCCCCTGCTCACACATCGTTGCTTGTGCGCGAGTTTTTGGCCAAAAACAACACACTAATGATGCCGCAGCCACCGTATTCCCCAGATCTGGCCCCCTGTGACTTTTTCTTGTTCCCTAAACTGAAGAGGCCCATGAAAGGACGACGTTACGCTACGCTTGACGAGATAAAGACGGCATCGAAGGAGGAGCTGAACAAGATAAAAAAAATGGTTTTTTGAAGTGCTTCGAAGATTGGAAAAACCGTTGGCACAAGTGTATAATATCTCATGGGGATTACTTTGAAGGGGACAAAATAGATATTCATGAATAAATTAATAATTTTTGAAAAAACACAAAAGTCGCGATACTTTTTGAACACACCTCGTATATATATGCATTGTCTAATTATGGAAATTTTGAGCTCAATTATAAATTACTGAATTTAAATCAGTTTGCCGTCCTGAGAAGACGGTCCCAAAAAAAAATTATATATATATGTATATATATATATATATATATGATCATAGCAATCATGGGGTTATACAATTTTGCCACCTTTTATTTGTTTTGAAAGAACTGTGTGAGCAATTCGTTTTTAGTAGGACAACACGCCCGAGTCTCACGGGCACGACAACGAAAAAGCCGCTGACAATGATCGCCATTAGTGTCTCGTTATGTTTTGCTTAGAGATGGGGGGCGGGGGGGCTGCAGCTTTTCGCGTGCCCAGCCGACCTTGTTGGTGCCTCCTGTAAAGCTCGACACTGTGTTTCTTTAGGGCCATATGCAATACCTACAAAAAAACCCTTAGGCCTTTGTAGCCTACTGATGCTCGGAATACCTCGGCGTGGCCTCTCTTCTAGTAGGCCTCTATGGAGGTGCGATCACAATTCTGGCATGGCGGGATTGCCGTGCCGTTCCGTCGTTATGGCGTTGGTGTTCCTTTTGTTTAGCAAGCCGTCGTTCTTGCACGACTTTATTCTATACGCGCGGCGCTCCTTCCTGCGTATCATTTGCCGAGTGACTTGGCTCACCTGCAAACGACTCTCCTGCCGGTTTGAATCGCGCTGAGTTATGAATCCACACAGTGTCTACCGTTTTCGAAAAATGGGCGTTGCCCTATCGGCCACGTGGGGACGCGCCCTGTAGGGTACCAGCCACCTCGGGTCGCCGGCTTTCTACTTGGCTCGAGCGCGACGCGACAAACAGCAAAGGAGAACCGTTCAGCGGCGGCCATGACGTGGAGGACGACTGCGACACCGGCAAGAGTGGAGGTCAGACGAACCCCGCCAGATACTGACGCAGTAAAATGTTGACCCGAGACAGTCTCGGCGCAAAGAGCTCGAAGGATGCTCTGAGTGCTATGGACAATAGACTAAACGGCAATATTATTTTTTTTTCGGCTTCATTTTCGGCTCGAGAGCGACAGTGGGAGCTGAATGGTAAACTCAAGGCAATCATGTCGTTTTTTCTCTTTGTTACGTTACGGTTTGAAAAACCAGGGTGTATTTTGATGAGTCGTGTGTTTTTTATTGGGTTGATCCATAAGTCCGTTCGGAAAGTTACATGCGCCGTACTGCGCAGTCCCAGGGAAAGATGAAAACTGTTGGGAGAGAGTTGTTTGTTTATATGGCGGTAAGAGCAGACCTGCTTTGTATTATACCGTGACATTCGTTCGAATATCTAACTCATACGAACTGTAACGCTTGAGTAAGGATGGCAGACTTAAATGTGCATTTTCGTCATTTAACGGCTATTCTATTCTCGAAAAGGAAGTAATGCAATCCAAGTCGTAAGTAAGATATGTAAAGTGTATGGCGGACAGGCAGTAAGAGATAAAACAGTTCAAAAGTAGTTTGTTCGATTTAGGAACGGCGACTTCGACGTTAACGACCGAGCCCGGCCCGGATGGGCTTTGACAGTAAACAAGGCTGCATTAGCAACAGTGGTCGACCGAAACCCATTGTCGACGTACCATACACTTTCGTTCAAAAGCATCTTAGTACCGAGAGATTCGTCAGCAAGTTGGATGTTTGGGTGCCGCACTCACTCAGCAATCGCCAACTAGAGAACAGTGACCAGCAAAGCAGAATGGCCATGTGTATGTTGCTTAGTTCCAGCTAAGCATTCGTTCCATTTGGTTTTACCGAGCAACGAGACGGCGAAGGGGATAAGGAAGAGAAATAGACGAACCCACAACAGGACTCAGTATGCCTAGCTGGTGCCGTTTGGATTCGCCAGTAAAGCCTGACAAGGGATAGGGATTAGGGCTAACGCCAGAACTCTCTGCGAGAAGAAAGCTTCTTAAAATGTGCACCTTAAGCCTTGCTACTGCTGGTGACGGCTAGTGATCGGCCCTAGCTTAGCGTTGATCGTTTTCACTTTTCCTTCCTGGCTGAGCTCTCGTTTCCTGGCCTTCCTGCTGCGGAACCGGCGTCGCTGAATTTAAACAGGTATTCATTCTATCTATAGGCCAGCCCAAGAAACACAACGTTGTTGCGCTGCTGTTAATATGCAGCCCGACAACATAAATAAATCGCTATTCAACACAACAACACACAATCATTGTTAGACAATATTTCATCATTAATGAGAGTTCGACTGCCACAATTCGCAATTGGCGAGATTGTCGCAATTGGCGATCATTTTTGGTTCCTGCATCAACTGTGACGAGAAAATTGTTTTTTTTACCTTACTTGGATAATACTGACATCAAAAACATATGGTTACAGCACAACGGTACCGCTTGCCACGCGTCTCATGAAACCATCGCAGTATTTTAAGACGTATTTCCAAGTCGTGTAAAATTATTTTTTGGGCGCCTGGAATTGGCCGCATAGGTCACGCGATTTAGCGCAACTGGGCCCCTTTCCTGGAATTTTCGAAGTCAAAAGTATATGTCCACAAACCTATGACCACGCAAGCCATGCATGACGGAATTCGGCGCTGTACCACTGAGATCCTGCTGCTGCATACCTCTGCTTGAGAAAGCCTATATAAATTCCAGTAACGAGAACGTAATGACGATAGATGCTTTTTTACGATATTGTGCCACAGGCAATTTAGCCCATTACAAGCGTCTGAAATGTTGTTTTCAAAGTGTTAAAATTATCCTACACGTCTACATTGTTCTGATATTAAACAATAAACTAACGTATTTTATTTGAAATCAATCATATTCGCTACTGCTGGGATACTCTTTATAAAATTGGTTGTTTGCACCCAACAGATAGGGCAAGCAAAAACTAATACCTATGCATGTGTATATTAGACAGAACAGAAAGTAACTGGATTTTTAACTAAAATATCTATCTAAGTAATGGATCGATATTTTACCGATTTAGTTTAGTTAAAAAGTAATCTCTTTTGTTAGCCACAACATTTTCCATCTCTGTATTGACAATTAATTCCCATGACAACAAACTCTGGCTTTTGCATCCCGAGGAATGCTCCACGTATGTTTTTAATGCTTCTGGTAAAGTGATTTTCTCTCCATGTAGATAGTTCTGCAGGCATCTGAATATGTGGTAGTCCGACGGTATGATCTACCACATGTTCAGATGTACTAGTACGCCCGTCTTCATTTTATTGCCCTCACCAAAATGTCATGCACCGTTCTCTTCTTTCAGGATAAAGGCTACGCGGTGGGACGTACTAAGGTTTCGCTCACAAAAAGAACGACACGATAACGTCGGTTAACTTGGCAACCTCGGGAGTTTGGCGAGAGTGCGCGAAACTGCCCGGCGTTCGCGGAAGCTGTCACTCGAAAGTTCCAACTCTTGACTTTGTCTTCGAGTCTATCCTCAATCTCTTCTCTGGCTTCTTTTCCATGTGATTTTCATTCCGTGCGGTGGACGCGACAGAACTTCTCAATGCTCGGAAAGCTTATCGTCTTGCGGAGGTTTGGTAAATTCCCATGCGGCCTTGCGTTGTCTTGGCGGAAGATAACGTCGTTTCTATTCACGATTCTACGTCTTTTATTTTTGAAGGGCAGCAAACGGTCGAGCTGATCACCGCAGATCGGAGGCGCACCACGATCCTTCCTGTTGCCCATTGTCGAAAGGTGCCCACTTTCCGTCACAGGTAACAATTCGAAATTACATGATATGCATTGTGTCTGGCAACCCAATCACAGTATCACATTCGCTATTACTCTCAGACCATATTGCTAAGCACTTCATTTTATTGCTTAGATCAACTTTTACATGAAACCATGGGTGCGAAGACAAGTGACGATGATTGTGTGACACACTCTGAAGTCCATAGCTAATTCACGTGTGGTCACTCGGAAATTCTGTTTTACAGTTTCGCGCAAGCAGTCTTCCTTGAGCGCAAAAGGTTTTTCATAAGGAGGTTTATTCAGAAGGCTTGAGTTGCCGGAACGGGACTTGGCGAACTAATTGTATCACAACGTCATTAAAATGATGTCCTCGCTGAATACGCTTCAAATATTTAGAATCGTTTTCGAAGCCAGCCGTAAGGCCTTTTTGAGTTCATACAATCTTGCTACCTGTAACGTTAATTTTCTGCTGTTCAGTTTAACATAAGGAATATAGCAGGGACAACGAATGAGATCACTTTGTGAAGCTTTTGAAGATTCTACGGTCTTTTGCGGTCGCATCGATGTCATGTTTGATAAACATAGCAGACTTCCAGCAGAGGCGCGGCGGGCACTTAGAAAGCCAAAATTCCAGGTATATTCAGGTCCATTCTAATCTACGGAGAACAGGTGGAAAATTTGCAGCTGGTTCTATTCAACACACGGAGAAAAGCCACCGGCATGCGTGCAGTAAACTAGCCGCAGGTAAGTTTTGTTGCAAACGATAGCGAACCAAGGAAGGGCTAGCGTTTCAAAGTTTGCAGTTGACAAAACTTGTCTGACGAGCAACAAAGGACCAAACAAAGTGCCACTAGACTACTTTATTGGTTTACGTACGGCTTCTTTCTTTTTAGACCGTTGTCGTGGTGATCGCCATAGTGACCGCGACCACCGCCTCGTCGTGCCTTTCCGAGGCCTATCGGGCGACGAACTGTGTGTGAAAACTTTTAAGCCAATGCCATTCTCCACTCGTAGCAGCGGCACCACCATTGGCTATCATCATACTACGCATCTAAAGTAAAGTTTTCGGGCCGACCCTCAGCCGAGATTTAACGTCGACGGAATTGTTTTTCACATTGCTTCATAGATGGACCCCCATAAATACAAATCGGTGCAACGGTGGGGCTCGAACCCGCGCACCTGCTATGTGTCTCTTCCGGTCGCGAGGCGCAGGCGGAATACACCACGTCACCGGGCTCTACGCATCTAGTGCATCAATGCAACAACAGCAACAACTGTGCCTACGGGTTACATTTCGGCAATGGACAAGCAACGACGGAACGCTATGGAGAAGTGCCCTACAGGTGCCGCAGATGCTCAGCCGCGTCGAGTATGCTTTTCCTCCTGAGCGGTCGTTTCGCGTTTCTCCTGCTCCTGCAAAAAATCACTTACTCATGCGAATCGACCAGGCCATTGTTGCCGGAGCATAGGGCGACACTATGGGGTTAGCAAACCAGCCAGCCAACACTTTCGATAGGCGAGGTAAACAAAACTCATTCATTGCCTATTGCCAATTTCGGTGCCGACTACGAGTCAACGGGAAAGAAGAACGCAACTCCTATGCAACAATGGGCTGCATAGGCAATAACCGAATCGCTATTTTTGTATATATATATATATATATATATATATATATATATAAAGTCGTTTTACGTTGTGTGTACACTTGACTATGAAAGAATTTGTTAGTGTTGTTCTTCTTCCCACATTCAACGCACAACAATGCAGTCATTAATAGATAAAGGCAAATTATTGGTGAAACGCATACTGGACGTCGTCCTTTAGATATATATATATATATATATATATATTTATTTTTATATATATATATATATATATATATATATATATATATATATATATATATATATATATATAAATGCATATATATATATGCACTCGATTGCGAAGTATGTGCAGGCGTGAAGCAATGTGCGTTCAATGCACGACGTGAAGGAGGTGTACCGCAGCAATCGTGCGGTAACAACAAACCATTGTCCTCGTAGCGAATGAGCGATGTCTGCAATTTCTCCACTGCCCACTCTTCTCGGTGTTCCTCCTCCTCCTCTCTCTCTCCATCTCTCTCTCTCAGTTCGTCTCTCTTTTCTAAAAGGGTCAAGCATAGTGGCACATATCGACTTCGATTGATGTGAGCGACAAAGTGCACCAATGAACTTACTCTTCTTAGCGCTCTCGCCCTGCGCAGGCAGTCGCATTACATACAGCCAGCCAGCCGGACCGACCGACCCAGGTGGCCCAGACGCGCACGACACAAAAGACGCCCTAAGTAGATTTGGCGTTACTATTCGCTCCGAGTGGCGCTACTGGGACGTCAGAGAGAACGAGACTATTTTCGCAAGTCGTGCGACTTCCACCACCACCACCTGGTGCTGCGCTGCGGCAGAAGCTTTCTACAGTGGGTTGGCAACCCAGCCTACGCATATGCGGTTGGTTGGATGATTGTCCCCTCGGACAACACTAGTCTGACGACGGTGGGTGGGGCGGCGCACATGTACGCATAAATA
Source organism: Dermanyssus gallinae (assembly GCA_003439945.1). Taxonomy (NCBI): domain Eukaryota; kingdom Metazoa; phylum Arthropoda; class Arachnida; order Mesostigmata; family Dermanyssidae; genus Dermanyssus; species Dermanyssus gallinae. The sequence continues at coordinate 332,394 of QVRM01007095.1, read as the reverse complement.
GGCGTCCATATATATATATATATATATATATATATATATATACATATATATCACCTTTATTGAAAAAGGGGTATTACAATAGAAGCAAAGTCGTTTCGAATCTGTGAACGACGTGCAATCTTCCAGACAAATGAGTTGTTCACAACGTATATATATATATATATATATAAATATATGTACCGAGAAGGCGCCATCCTGCGCTGTATTATCCTCCAAGCCATTGCGAGCCACCGTGTTGATAAGAGGCCGACGAGCAGCTGTCAGTTAAGAACTACATTCGTATATGAGGGGCAGTGCACAATATCAGCGATAATACACCAAACGGTTTGTTAGTTTGCGTGTTTCATGCTAATTCTGTTAGAATTAGCCATGTTCGATGCATAAATGACTCATAAGTTAATAGGCGACCAACCGAAACTAGCAACGACAACTTGGCCAGCTCGCCCATGCTGGCCACCAATACATTAGTGCGTTGCCCGCTGCACTACTCACAAAAACAGGTGAGTCCATCGCTCAACAGCTGTGCAAACTCAAAATGTGTGACTGAGCTGACACGGTGAACATCAGCTGAATTCTCAGTACACATTGCTATGCGTGGGCATTGTACGATGGGCTTTCTCCGGAGAGGTATTGTCTCTGAGTACCTGCGTGGCACATTGGCAATATACAGATACATATAAGCATACGGTTTGATGTCCTTATGGAGGCAGCCCACCCTTTGGTAAAAGAAAATGCTACACAAAATCATAAAAGATATGCCACCTTAGACGCTAATCAAAACAAAAACATGCGAAAAAAAAACGCTGTGTTATCTATTTTCTACGTACGTAAGGCGCCGAGCAAAAAAACATTTGCGATATTCTTCCACAACGTAATGCATCATGGATGGTATGCCCCCAAATATGCCAGCCGCATTTCCGCGCGGTCGCTTTCCAACTCCGCGGAGACTATTGACTCGCTCGGCTTTTTTCTGTCCGCTCCTCCGCTAATTGGTAGTCGGGATAAATCCATCTCCCCTAAGTCGGAATTAATTCGTTCCTAACGTCAGTGCGGTGCCTAGCGCCGTCTTGCCGAAGCTGCTTTGCGCATTCGCCTTCCACTATCGATGTTCGGGTTCGTCTTTCCTTCCGCCTTATCTTTCCATTAATTTCAATTAGCGTTCAGACACACAGCTGGAGGTCCGATTTGCGCAAACCTTCAAGCCACAGCTATCGGAGAAGCTATGCTAGTTGGCGTTCAATAAACACGCTCCCTACGTCCGTCGTCCCGGGAAGTTCTGGGCCGGATCTTGATCGAAATCTTTTCTGTCCAGGCCTCATATGCCGAGGCTTTTCTGAGCCCGCACAGTGCTGAAAACCGCGACCATCAGAAAGGAAAAGGCCCGCTCGTCCGGAAAAGAACAATCTTCACTGGATTCGAACGACGGAGCCGATGACCCAAGAAAATCTTCTGTTCCGCTGTAGGCGCTTCAAATTTTGTATTAATTAACAGGCCACCTGCCTCACCACTATATAGCACTCATTTCGGAAACTCTCCACTTCTGAATATCTTTTATGAATACTTTTTAAATATATATATATATATATATATATATATATATATATATATATATATATATATATATATATATATATATATATAAGAGTTTCCGAATGGTTAACTTGCGCCACCTGTAAATTACTAAAATTTAATTTACCTTTTATACTTACTTATATTTTTATGATTTTGGTGGTCAAGTAGGGATACGGTTTGAAGCCACACTCATGCTATGGTTAAGCATTCGCTAAGAAAAAGGTAAGTCATAGGAGAAACGTGCGCAGTCTAGCGCAAATCGATGTTATTGTATTCATTTTTGTTCTCAGGTTGGCAAACCCAAAACAGTGTCATGTGGGTTTGTATATTATATTACTTGTATGTAGCCGCGCAATATATATATATATATATATAACTAGAACTTTGAAATCAAGAAAAATATAAAGGAGTTAACCGTTTTTATTTATTCAAAGACTACTCTCCATTATCTCTACATGTTCTGGTGCAGTGAATGTATGTTCTTAGTATAACTATTTTTTTTCTGTGGATCATTTTGCAGACATCTGAATATGCAGTAGAAGTTCGATGGTGCGACGCCCGGTGAGTTAGCAAAACCTTGCGCGAATAGGTCAGTCTCGTTGCCGTCTTCTGAGGAGATTGGATAGAGTGCACCAGGATTTTCTAGGTTTCACATAGCCGTAAAAGGTTACATTTTGTCACAGGTCTGATCGGAAAAGAGACACTTATTGTGGGTGTTGGGCCAAGAAAAGACGCCATTGCTAGACGCTCTTTGTCGTTTGTTGCGCCCGCTTATTATTATTATTATGATCTCCTGAAATCGCTTTGACTCTTTAGTTCAACTCTCCCTCAACACGAAACCATAGGTCCGAAGGTGCGTGATGATGGCTGTGTGATACATCCCGAAGTCTACGGCTAATTCACGGGACTCTGTTCCACAGTTTCATGCTGAACAGAAAAGCAAGCGAAAGAATAAAAACTAGAGTTTGAAAGTTTGCAGACAAAAGTCTGATGTCTGATGAGCAACGAACGAAAACATTACTTCCATATTATTGGTTTACGTACGGCTTTTTAACATCAGTCGTGAATTGAGGTCATTGCCGACCGCAGATGCGTTAGCATGTTAACATCTGCCCGGTCGCTATTGTGATCGCTAAATAATAAAAGGGTGACATGTGTATTTAGGTATACATGCCAAGCGAACAATAAATCAATCAACTCTGCTCTGCGAGACTCAATCCGATAGCTTTACCGATTGCCCTGTTGTACAGATTAGTATTTTCAACGACAGTGCTTGCAATGGTACCGATCGTCATCCTAGTAGAAGTACGAGTGGTAAATGTAGTATACTCATATTTGAATTGACTGTCCTACTAATGCTACTAATTAGAAACAAATGGCCTACTAGTATTAATTCGGAATCATTGGCGAACTATAAGCATGAATAACTGCTGCCAGTACTTGTAGCACCAGATGATGACGTGTTTCGCATTTTTTGCTGCCCTGCTTTGCTTGCTCGTTGGTAGTATCTTAATCCTCTGAACTCGATTCTTTGTTGTTTCCGTTAGACCTCACATGGGCAGATCGAACCAGAAGAGTAAATGCCATCATGTCCTTCCATGCCATTCGTCCGCTGGTCCACGGTGGTCGACGATACCGAAGGGCATGAGGGCAGCGCAGCGATTTTGTTCTGCTGATCGGGCAGGGAGCGGTTAGACGGGCGGCGGGGGGGGGGGGGGGGGGGTTAGGAGGTGCATTGGAAGATAGGAGCTGTAACGACAATGGCTGTCATTTTCAAAATCAGTTACGGCCGACAGTTTTTCTTCTTCTATTTCTTCTCTTACTACGACCTCTACCTTTTCTACTCTTTGCATCTCCGTCGTCGTCGCCGTCGGTATCGGCGGCAGGAGCAGCTGCAGCAACGGCATCACGGGATGTCTGATATCTGTGGTCATCATCCCAGTTCGTCTTCTGATGGTGGTTCTATGTGGTGTATTTGATTTGGCGGTGGCAGATGTGATAAAGCTGGCGGTGATGACCCAGATGGAAAAAGGGAACCATGTTTGGTAAAGAGTTTCACATGTGTGTAGTAGTGGCCGCTGATCTCTGTTGGATCACCAGGCTTTACGCGCCTAAATGTAGTCGCTGTGGAAGCAGAAATCATAGTATTAGCACCACTAGATGTATTAGTAGCAAAAGTAATAGTGGTAAACGTCAGAGCTGCAGTAACAAACGTAGTAGTAGGATGTGTAGTACTTATAGGGCTTCCATCCGGTTTCCTCCATTTCCTCTTTGGACCTGGCTCGTTTATCGTTCTCTATTCTCTGATTATTGCCTCTTGTTCTCTACTCTGTGTTAATCTTCATCGCTTTCCTATTCGTCTTGTTATACGACGAGACGAACAGGCTTCTTTTATCCCACGCCATGTCGAGCAATCAGAATCAGAGAATCATCATAGGCAAACTTGGCAGCGGGAACATTGCGCCCACAGCCACAACTGCTGTGCAAATAACTCATCGTCGTCGGGTTACTTCTGTATTTCGAAGTTTCCCACCACCTCTTTCTCGTCTTATTTCTCGATGACCTATTCGCAGCCTACTACAACTTCACAGTCGATAGTTGTTACACGTTGTGTGGGCTTTAACAAGGGCTCCACGGCATACAGCTGAACATATATTTATATATATATATATAGAGTAATATGCGCACCGCGGATGCACCACCTCCTAGGCGGCCAAATAACGACTAGTCCGCACATATTTTTGGGTCGATTCATAGCCGCTGATAAAACCTGGGCTTACTACTTTACTCTTGAACGGCAAAACGCACCGAGAAGTGGACCGTGCGTGGCAAGATGGTAAGGGACAGGTCTCAACCGTTGAGGCTTTGGCGACCGTCTTCTAAAATGCAAAATGTATTTTGTTAGTCGACTAATGTTTGATTTGGGTCAGTTCAAAGGGAAGAGCAACTACTGGAAAATACTACGAAACACACTTGGGCCAGCTGAAAGAGCGTGTCGTAGCACTACGGCTTGGTGTGCAGAATAAGGCTGTGCCGATTAACCACGACAATTTTCCTGTCCACACGCGTCCTGCAGCCAGGGTTAAACTCTGGAAACTGAGACTTTAAATTGTCGAACTGTCCTTACATTCTCCAGATCTGGCTCTGCGCGATTGTTTGAAGGCCTTAAAAAATATGTCTTTGGAAACAGGTATCAGTGCGACATCTTTAAAGACCATTGTTAAATAAAAAAATGTACGCGGTTTGTTGACGGCCTGGAATGGCGGGTTTGTTGACGGGTGGAATATATATATATATATATATATATATATATATATTATATATATATATATATATATATATATATATATATAGACACGTTAATATGTATAATCATATGTACATACATAAGATTGTTTATGTAGATACAGAACCATCGCCAAGTGGATCATTTAAAAAAGGTAATATGCGCACCGCGGATGCACAACGTTCTGGTCGGCTAAAAGATGACTGGTCCACACAACTTCTTGGGCCGATTTATAACCTTTGACGAAACCTGGGTCTACAACGTCACTCTAGAATAGCAAGATGTCATCAAGAAGTGGACCGTGCGTAACAAAGGACCTCCCACCATGGTAAAGAATAGAAGACCATAGAAGTGTTGGCGACCATTTTCTGGAATGCAAGAGGAATATATATATATATATATATATATAGAAAATATTGTGATGATTTATCAATCATTTACAATACGTTTGCACACTCGGCAGAGCTCACCTTAAATATATATATATATACTCGTACAGGTTTAACAAAAGTCGACATATTACGACTGGCGGCACTGTAGCACTTAACTTCTAGCCTCACCTTGGCCTCGGTTTAGGAGTGGCCAATTGGAATTCTGGATTAGAGCGCACTACATTGGTTTTTGTCGTCACCGTTCTCGTCAATCACGTTCGTGGGTTTGCGACGATTAGTACTAGCCACCTCTCGTTTGCTTGCAGGCCTGCACCGGCGACTAGAGACTCAGCAAGGCGGCGTGGGGTACATTTTTCCTTAAGCTTGGATCACTTCTCCTACTGTTCGTGGCTCTTTTCCATCCCGTCGTAGTTCGCTGGCCTCTCTGCTGCATGAAGTCAAGCCGCATGGTGCGTTAACTGTAGACGGATAAAGAAAAGGGTCCGGTTGTGCTCCCACGTTGAGTGGCTGATTTGGCTGGCTAGCTGGCTTGATCACTGGCTGGCTAGCTGGCTGACTAACGGAAGGGAATGCGTCGCGGTCGCGCTTACTGAAGTCGGAATATGGGGGCGATGCTGGGGATATTGAGGCTGATGATGGGACTGTTGGCGCTCGAGTATGGGGATAATGGTAATAGCTATCGTGAAACTCGTGCCGGTTGCCGGGGTTTACGAGGCTAGCTGAAGAAAAGACGACAAGGATGAGAAGAAAGAGATGCGGGAGTACCACGTTTCTCCCCCCCTCCGCTCTTCCGGTGGAACGGGGTTGCCAAGGCGCAAAGGAATGGGTACCCCCATGACTCGTAGAACGCCCTACGAGACATTCGGAGTGGCCGTCTTTAGGGAGGCGAGCGAACGGTGACGTTGAGTACAACGACGATAACCACGACAATGGCTACGATGACCAACTATTGGCACTGCGCCACAGTGTGAAGAAGCGCTGTGGTGGCGGCGGCAGCGGCGGCGGTGGCGGTGGGCAAGCGTTCGAACAGGCGGGCAGCTTGATTTAAAATTCTTTTCATACAAAACTTGACAAAGCACCGTCCTGCCGACAGAGATCGAGTGGCCAACGACACGCCGGTCCAGCGTGGGTTCCGTCCCCCAACATTCAAGTCCCGTAAGCCTCGTTGCCCTTCGACCAGAAACAGTCGGCCAGTGTGAGACACCACAACGACGACGACGACGCAAAACGCCCGCGTTTGCTCGCCCAGCCTATGCACTCACTGAGTGAAATGAGTTGATAACACACGGATAGAGGACGCAACGAAGTTTGATGGAACCAACGAATCAGTGAATCGTTGCCGCAAAAGGCGACATAAGAAGCACTGCTGCTTCTGCTGTTGCTGCTAAAGAAACGTGCCCTATCGTCACTGGATTGTGCTCGTTGTTAGAGGATTCACTGACCAATTCTGAAACTTGCGTTACTTCAGTTTTCGCTTATTGTCATCATTCTCTTTACGGCTCGGTTAGTCTTGATCTACTCTCGCAGAGGCTTGATGTGTCGCCCCGACACTGTGTTATTTTATCTGTGCCCTACTTCTCACTACTTCGCTTCCTCTGTTCTCATTCAAAGCTTTATTTAAATTCGCTGAATCTTATCCCGATTCCTGTATCGGTGTGCTACAAGTGCTACCGGTAACGAGAAATCCGTTGGGTCAATGTCAATGCAGACAAAAGAAACCGGAGAAGACCGCGGCTCGTACCATAATCTGTAGGACGGGGGAGATACCGCACCCCAGTGGGTGTCGTCGCCCTTTCGTCAAGCTGCAGAAAATGCATGGGATCAAAACCCCTTTTTATCAGTTCATTCAGTCAAGTAGGCAGAAGGCCAGTCTAAATTTATATGCATGAAGGGCAAAACAGTTACTGAGGTTACTACACTGGGACAGGCCTGCTTTCCCCGCAAAAAAAAACTTTCCTTCTAAACTCGATTAAAAGGTTTCTTTATGACTGGTTTATTGTGAACGAGTAAAACAAAGTAAGAGCTCTAACAATACAAGCTAGGGCGTCATCTGACGGGGTGGCAGAACTCGTTATTAAATAAATATTGGGTGAGCGAAGAAAATTTTATTTTATTTAGTAGTTCTTTATACTATTGTTGTTGGCCGGTCATCACCTTTCAAAATACGCCATTGCATAAACACGGGTTGCTCTGTAGAGAAATCGATACCAGTATGCCCGAACAACAATTAGCGAGACTAATGCGATATCGCTTCGTGGGAAGATCTAACGTTAGTGGATGTGAAATAGCTGCACTGCGAACAGTCTATGTGTTTAGCTTACGTAGTCAGTTCTTTAAAAATTGTCATTACGCCCATAAAACAACAAACGTCTAGCGCAGACCACACAACTTCAAAATGCACGCGTTGGCAAAATGGGACCATTTGGGTCCCATTTTGGGAGGATATATATGTGGCTACGAGTTCGCTTTATCGAACCTATCTCTCGTGTTTCTTTTGAAATCAAATACCACTGTTAATATATTGTAAAAAAAAAACTGCTTAAACGGACAACGCCAAATGGCACCAAAAGAATCCCCATTAAACGCGCATGTTTCTAATTATATGCTCTAATGAATGTAATGGCAAGTTCTAAAGCATTAAACGCTTACGCTTAATAATTCTTTATAGCAGAAAAATAAGACATTTTCTTCCCACCATTCTAATGAAAACTGCCTGTTTTAACGGGTCCCCTCAAACATAGCTCCAACTTTTCTGAAAACTCCAAAAAAAAAAAAAAAATATATATATATATATATATATATACTGGCGTGAATCATAATAGCTTTGTTTGAAAAGCATAGGTCAAATATATAGCACGAAAGCACCTAATGTTTGTCGTGATGTTACGTGCATGTACCATAAATGTGCGCACACTTACAAGCAACGCCCGCTATCTTAGCAAGCTGGTAAGAGGTCGAACCTACCCTGTCCAGAGATAGAGATAGGTAGATATAGATAGGTAGATCGTGCGTTCCTTTCTGCTCAAGTACGGCACACTTTCAGGTCGCTGCGACACTGCCTGCAAGTACGAGCGATCTGTATACCCGCCCAAAGCGTAACGACCTCCTAAACTCATGCGACGCGGGTGCTATGCCGTGTCGGCATCGAGTGCAGCAGCGATTGCCTTGCAATTATACAGCATCATAATATAGACGTTGGCTCCCGAATAAAGCACCACGTCATCGACAATTTCCGCCAGCATTTCCGCTCCTCCGGTTGGGGGGGGGGGGGCCTACGCCGGTGGCTGGCCGGACTGGGTAGCACCCGCTAAAGATCCGCGTATGATAGGGGACGCTTCAATGAAATCCAGTGCGCGACGGACGAGACTGTGTCGTGCGCTCGATTGTCCTTGGGGGCTTCGGGCGCTAGCTTCGTCGCTCTATTTCGTTCGCCTTCCTCTCGGCCTGCACCTCCACCTCCCCTTGCTCCTCCACCTCCGCCTGCTCCTCCACCTCCGCCTGCTCCTCCACCTCCGCCTGCTCCTCCACCTCTGCCTGCTCCTCCACCTCCGTCTGCTCCTCCACCTCCGTCTGCTCCTCCACCTCCGTCTGCTCCTCCACCTCCGCCTGCTCCTCCACCTCCGCCTGCTCCTCCACCTCCGCCTGATTCTCCTCTTCTTCCTTTCGCGACTCTTTCTACGCGTCGCTCAATTGCCGCTGTAGGTGCCCCACCGGGACAGCGGGAAGGCTTACATCGACGAACGATGGGCTCGAAAGCCTCGTAGGCCTGATGACGGTTTTCCGGTATACTTGACACAGCATTGAGGCGCTGCCGTTTCTCGGACGGGCTTGCCACGCGGGGGTTTGGACGGCCGCACACTGGCTTCACTAGGCAGCAGTAGCAGCAGCAGCACCACGCACAAACCGTACAACGGTCGTTCCTCTTGGTTGACGACGTTACCGTCGCTAACAAATCGGCCATTGCGTCACGACATCTCACCGGTAGGCGCAATCGTGCTATCGGACACCAGCCTTCGCGTTGGTGGTTGGCGGCGTCAACTAAACCACTTGTAGCTGTGATATAGCGGCAAATTGTCGCGTTGTAGGGTCGACACCAGTGACTTCGTTATGGTACAGACTATATTTGCCCACGGGTCGACATAGACATCTAATGTGCGTATACGGACGACTTTAAACGATACATTGAGGTTTCATTCGGGATGATGTCCGGGTGCGAAGCGACATTTCGATTTCTACATAGTTTCATTCAAACGACTCTACCTAAGATTTGTAGGTTTGGGTCAACGTTATTATACATTGAAAACTATATATAAAGGTAGAGCGTAGTTTCCGTAATTGCGTTAATAGGTTAAATTGGCGATTCGATATATAGATATATATATATAGATATATATATATATATTTATATATTTAAATATAGATATATAAGATATATAGATATATATATATATTTAAATATATAGATATATATATTATATATATATATATATTTATATATATATATATATATATATATATATATATATTTATATATATCTATATATATAATATATATATATATTTATATATATATATATATATATATATATATTTAAAATATATATATATATATATATTTTTTTTTTTATAGAGGTAACTGGTAAA